>VDFB02170927.1:268450-342333 GCA_007258455.2 Sequoia sempervirens | reverse complement strand
TCCAACATTATACTCCATAACTGACAGCATGCACCTCAAGCCAGATAAGGTATTTCCTACAAGAGGAAAATAAGATAAACATATAAGCTATTATATAATTTCATTTAAGACAATTAAAATGACAAGCAAGTATATAATAAAAAAATGTAAACGAGTGTGAAAATATATATTGTGTGCATGTCGAGGCCAAATGAAATGGCCCTAGGGTGCTATCCGTCACATTTGTCAGCTCCTCCTCAGACATCAACTGTTAAATAGACCATGTAAATAAATATTAGTACATTATACTATCTCTTATTAATATTCATTTAAAAGAAAATGCAAGTTATGAATTCACAACTTAAATTTTACCTATGTCACTATTCCAATGTCCCCCTCTCTAGTAGGAGAGGACTCTGTACGGTGTGCTCCACTCCCCTATGTCTGATCTATAATGTCCACATCATGGAAGTCATAATCGGAAGTGTCTAGGGGATGCTCGGCAAGCTATACAAGAGGATCCAAGCATATTTGGCAGCACATGGAGCAAGTATGTGGTACACAAATATGTGGACCTGATGAGGATGATGCAGTAGCACTCAAGCCATCACCAACATCACCAGAATGTGGTTGAGCTACTACAAAAGCATGCAAAACCAAAAGACCACTCAAAGAGTGAATAGCATGGATAGTCTGTGTGGCCACATCCTGCATAATATCTGGATGGTATACTGAAGGTGGCGGAGGAAGGGGAGGAGGGGGAACATATGGGTGGGGTATTACTCTAACTGCCCCTGGTCTATCCTGGGGCATACCTCCCACCAGCATACTGGAAGGGTCTAATGTCAAAGTAATTGACATGATGCTACGACACAAACTCAACATATAATTTTTTTATAAAGTAAAATGGTATATCCAAATTGTTGTTCGGTGGTTTCAAAAAACCATACACCAGCGATCCCAAAAATTTTCTACAATGTCTCTATGAGTGCACCATTTTATAGAAAGTTTTGTTTTATTAACATTAACTGGCAAACCAGTGCGGGGGTTAACAAATAAAGAGGCTATTTGGGCTTTGGTTATTCCAAGATCTTTCACATCATCATAGGACAATCCACATGCATAATATTCTCTCATGTCTTCTCGCCACAAATGAAAGGCATTATGTTGCAAGGAGAGGGTTTCTATATTTTTAATTATTTCTTTCATTGTGTTTGACATTGAAGATAATCAAGGGAATCTCGTATAAACTTTAGAAATGCCCCTTAATTGTTCCAATTCTTCAGAAATTAATTCTTGAGTTGATGGATGTGGAGGTGGTGGAGGTGGTGGAATTGGTGCATTTTCATTGTCAATAGCCATAATGCCTGATTAAATATAAAAAAAAATCAATCTAATTAAAATTAGACAATATAAATGAAAATATTATAAAAATACCCTTGTTTTTTTAAAAATATCCAACAAAAACCCTAGTTTTTAACAAAAATCTATAAAATTTTCTAATTTTTAATCCAAATACATAAAAAACACAATTTTTATGTCAAAATCCATTGCAAACATTCAATTTTCATCAAAATCCATGCTAAACTCAAATTTTTCATAAAAAATCTATCAAAACTACACAACTATTTAGGTCCAACCTTTACTGGAAGAGTTATCAAACCAATTATAGGGAAGCCATAACCATCATGAGCTTTTAATCATTCTTTTGATTGTTCATATTCATCTACATAAAGTTCATGTACATACAATAACTCTTTTTTGATCATATTCACTATGTACATGGGATCAATGAGTATTCCCCTTTTTGGATTTCTGCAAACTTGATATAAAGAAGACCATCAAGTGTAGTTATAGAAGAATCAATATATGTAAAAGAAATTTCAAACAAAATATTGGTTTTCCCTTTATGATTTTGAATATTAATAATGTTTATAAAGATGGAAAAATCATTATCATCTTCTTCATTATCATTGTATTGAACAAAGTTTGTTGAATGAATTGGCAATGGTCTTGTAAATATTTGTAAGTATTGATTAGGTGAAAAAACCAATTTATTTCCTTTGTTATTAATAGGTCATCCAACTGGATTTGATTAGAATGAGGTCTTGCACTTGGTTATAAATATGCTTACATCTTTCCATATCATGTCAAGGTGTACGATGATATTGGAAAAATGTTTTTGCATTAAAGTTTGGTCGTAAAAGTTTAATTGTTTGAATATGACTAATTGGAGGAAGTTGAATCATATTCTTGTTTAAAAGTTGAAACATGATCACATGGAGAGAATCAAACAACTATGAAAATTTCCTATCTCATGGCCTAAATTTATGTCTAGAGTTATGTTTACAGTAGTTACTTCTGTCTCAATATTATTAGCAGTTTGACATGAATTTTTATCAAGTAATGAATTTTTTATTTTCTTTTTAAATGATTGATAGTTGTTTTGAGGCATGAATTATATGATTGACCAATAGGATCCTATGAAGGGGTACCTTCATACCAACTAATCGATATTCGATAATCATGAAGGGTTATACAAAAATGTGTTAAGGATGGATATTTCATTAGCAATTTCTTATCTTGAATATTAGGTTGTAAGTTACCTATAAACACCCTTTGAATGTCAACATCTTGAAGACTATAGGAGAATTTCAAATAAATGGATTAGTATCATTTCATAAAGTTTTTTATTTTCTCTTTAGGTCCTTGATTACAATGAACTAAATTTGTTAATGTAACTTGAGGACTGATGTTCACTTGAAAGTGTTGGAGGAAATCACTAATGAGTTGTGTAAAGGAGGTAATTGATTGTTTGACAATGAACAAAACCAATCCAAGGCCATATCTTTCAATGATCTAGAAAAGAGTTTCACTATGAGTGAATCTTCAAAAATAAAGTCTCTACACAAGGTAGTAAAAACTAACAAATGGTTATTAGGATATTTTTTACCATTGTACTTTCCAAGCGAGGTATTTCAATGTTTTGTAGTATAGGTGTATTTAAAATAGTGAACATTAATGAACTATGTGTAAGGTATTTTGGATGTTTACTATTGGTTTGATTTTGGTTTAAGTTTGAAATTTGTTGTTGTAATAATGTCATGCTTTAAAAAAGTTGATTTATCACAAAATCATTGGGCCACATGTTGTGAGAGTTTTTCAAGTATGGTGAACTAGTATGGAGGAATGGTGGGATATTATATTTCATGTTTAGGAGGGGTGATGAATATGGAGGTGTTATAGGTGAAGGGACAAAACTATTATAATTTCCACTAGAAATTCCTAAGCTTGAGTTTAAACCATTGTTATATTCCATCATTGATGCTATGACTGAGGTGTAAAGTTGGGAATAGAAGGCATTATTGTGGGAGAGGAAACTTATTTTCCAAAAGGATTTTGAGCATTAGTCAAAAATTTCGTGAAACTAGCTACCGAAGGAATATTAGAATCTACTATATTAGCTAGGCTACGTAACACTTCTATCCCTTCCTAATCATTTACCAACTTCCCAATGCTATCCAAAAGAGGGATTGCTTCTCCATCCAAAGGTTCAATGCTTAAGAATTGTTGAATTCATTGTAGGTCTTTATCCAATTATTCTAGATTATCATTGGGGACCTTAGAAATAACATATGCCAAGTCCACATAAATGTTAGGTTACAAAAAAGACATGGGTAATGTTGGACTAGGGAGGGAATATAAGATGGATTGGGTAGACATAATACATTGAGTGAAAGAGTTATAAGAATCAAGCTCAACATTGGCTATGATTGCAACATAGGAAGCCATAAGTCTACAACTACATCTCACGTGGGTATTAGTGAAGTGACACAAGGTCATGAAGCTCATAAATTTTCTACAAGATTCAAAACAATTTAATGCTCATACAATGAAGGGAAAACACAAAATAGTCACAAAAACTAAAATAATTTGCACACACAAAACCCAAAACAACATAAGAATCATAGAGATAGAACTATGATCCAAATATTTGTCAAAACTGATTGGACAGGGAATTGGCACCCTAGATTGATGAGGTTGATTTTTGTTAAATTTAAAATCCAAAAATGAGATATAGTATCTGAGGATCCTAATTGAAGATGTTTAGGTCTGCCAATAGGAATACTTTTAGAAATGCACAAAATTTTAATTTTATATACATGCAGCCATAGTGCCTGATTAAATATAAAAACAAATCAATCTAATTAAAATTAGACAATATAAATGAAAATAGTATAAAAATACCCTAGTTTTTTTTTAAAATCCAACAAAAACCCTTGTTTTTAACAAAAATATATGAAATTCTCTAATTTTTAATCCAAATACATAAAAAACACTATTTTTAAGTGAAAATCCATTGCAAACATTCAATTTTCAACAAAATCCATGCTAAACTCAATTTTTTCATAAAAAACCTATAAAAAAACCCTATTTTGAAAAAAAATCAACTAAAATTAAACAAATTTAATTGAAAATTTGATTAGAGCAAATAAAAAATCAAGAATCTAACCTTTTGTAGATGGATTTGAACCAAATCGGATATCTGATTTGCAGAATCAACTGTCCACTGTGCACCCGCCACGGTTAAGCAAATGTCGAATGAAAATGAGTTTTAGTCGGCCCGAAATAGATATATATATATGTGTGTGTCTAAAATCGGATATTCGGATATCCGATTTTCAAATCTAGGTTTGGGCTTTGCTTCGGTAGTCACTCGAGCCACATTAAGTCAACTCGGCATTTTCACATTTCTGAGTCGTAGAAACACGTATTTTTTTCTCCATTGCCACTTTTTGGCATAGCATGATCCTGCACATGCCCTACTACCACAAATTCTATGAAAAATGTAGGCAATAACATTTCTTATATTGACAAAAGATGTGCCACAAATTGTTTGGGTTCATCTACCAAATTAATGTCATCATCATATGAACAAGGGAGTGGTACATTATTATAAGATATTGATGGCACATATATCAATTAGGTATTTTAAATTTATATTTTAGTTCTTTGCATTGATTAGAAAAATGAACTATCACTTAAGGATATATACAAGAGATAGGTGTCGAATGACAATTCTTATTACCTTTCTTATTCGCATAAGGAACTAGGATGATTAGTTGAGATTCTAAAAGAATGGATAGGACATGTTTACGGAGGTCACCATGATGTGTATAGGATCATTGGTTATGTTTAGATGAAATCAAAGAAGGTTGGTTACTTGATAGCCTGGGCTTGCAAGAAATATAAATTATTTTCAATACAAGAAAATGATACTGAAGGGGGAGTGAGTAAAGAAGGTGGAGCAATGAAATGGTGAGTTTTTATATCAATAAGGGGTGGATCATTTATAGGGGGAGTATAGGGTTGTTCATTATATATTTTTAAAATAATATATACATAAGAGGTGTTGAATGATGATTCTTAGGATTGATCCGGAATTTTTCCGTCCGATCTCTTTCGATTGATCTGGCTTTTAATGACGATTTCGACTCGCCGGACTTCGATAAATAAACATTAACTTCCATCGCCGATGATCTTTCCGAGATTCCTCTCCGACTTTCGAGGAGATATTCTTCGACTTCGATGATACTTTATCCTCTCGATGAGATTCCTTAACTCTCGACCGGACATTTCCTTTTAACTTCTTTTTAGGACTTAATTTCGATTTACCTGATTTCTTTATAATTTTATCGACTTTTCCCTAATTGTAAATTTTGTTAATTTATCAAACTTATCACAATTTTGTAACTCAAATGACAATAAGGTATAATTCTCTAATTAACCACTTATAAAATATTTTCATTACAATAATTGTAGGTTGGAAAACACTAGGTGTTATAAAACCTACAATCAACAAACTATATTGTAAAACCCTCTACACATAACAACCCAATTGGTTAGTCACCCATCAAGTTAAATTGATTATTTTTATGTATCCCCCACCTGTCCACGATCTCTCCACCCTTGAGCTTAGAACAAGAACAAACATGTCACTCAAAACCAACTTTTTTTCCATTCTACAATTATTTTGTGCATTTATTTTTCCATCACATGAGGAAATTGAAACAAAAATTTTATTCCAAGTAATAGTTGTGGTAAATTTTGAATGTTCCTTTCATTACATTTGTATTCTCAAAATAACAAAAGGTTTTCATTACACTAATTGCAAGTTGGAAAAAACTAGGTGTTATGAAACCCACAACCTACATATCATTGTAAAACCCTCTACACATAACATACCAATTGGTTAGTCGCCCTTGAGCTTAGAACAAACACAATCATATCACTCACAACCCATTGTGTTTTCCAAACTGTGATTATTTTGTGCATTTGTTTTTCCATCATATGAAGTAATTGAAGCATAATTTTTACTCTAAGTAACAATTGTGGTAAATTTTTAAGGTGTATTTCATTACATTCATACCCTCTAAATAACACAAGATCTTTATTACAATAATTGTAGGTTGGAAAATACTAGGTGTTATGAAACCTGCAAGCTACATACTATTGTAAAACCCTCTACATGTAACAACCCAATGGATTAGTCACCCCTTAGTTCAATTTGATTAGTTTTATGTATCCTCTAGCCATAACTCTTCCCCAAGCTCTCCACCCCTGATCTTAGCACAAGCACTATAACCATATCACTCACAACCTACAGTTTTTTCCAACCAACGATTATTATGTGCATTTACTTTTCCTTATGATTTTTTTTTGTTTTGTACACACCAACAATGTAATGAAGTATACCTTCAAATTTTAGAACAACTCCTTGGTTATAGTAAAAATGACTTTTCACTTTCTTGATATGATTGGAACAAAAAAATGCCCACATTATTTACAATGTTGGAAAACACACTATCCCCTGTTAATTATTTCCTTATGAAATTTTTTTTGTTTCATAAATAGAAAGAATGTAATGAATTCTAGCCTCAAATTTTAGAACAATTCTTTGGTATAGTAAAAATTAAATTTCACTTTCTTCATTTGATTGGAACAAAAAATTTACTCATATTATTTGTAGTATTGGAAAACACATTGTCCCCTATTAATTATATCCTTATGATTTTTATTTTTATTTCATACACACCAACAATGTAATGAAGTCCACCTTAAAATTTCATAACAACTCTTTGGTATAGTAAAAATGGCATTTCACTTCTTCATTTGATTGGAACAAAAAAATGCTCACATTATTTGTATTGTTGGAAAACACACTATCCCTTGTAATTTATTTCCTTCTGTGATTTTTTTTTCGTAAACATAAAAAATGTAATGAATTCCACCTTCAAATTTTAGAAAAACTCTTTAGTACAATAAAAATAGCATTTCACTTTCTTCATTTAATGGGAACAAAAAATGCTCATTATTACAGTGTTGGAAAACACACTGACCCTTGTTAGTTATTTCCTCATGAAAAGTTTTTGTTTCATACACACCAAGAATATAATGAATTCAACCTTCACATATTAGAACAACTCTTTGGTATAGTTAAAATGACATTTCACTTTCTTCATATGATATTGGAACAAAAAAATATGCTCACATTATCTATAGTGTTGGAAAACACACTATCCCCTGTCAGTTATTTCCTTATGAAATGTTTATGTTTTGTATGCAAAAATAATGTAATGAATTCCACCTTAAAATTTTAGAACAACTCTTTGATATAATAAAAGTGGAATTTTACAATTTTTTCATATGATTGGAACAAGAAAATGCTCACATTATTTATAGTGTTGGAAAACACACTGTGCCCTGTAAATTATTTCTTTATGAAAAGTTTTTTGTTTTATATGCACCAAGAATGTAATGAATTCCAATTTCAAATTTTATAACAAATCTTTGGTACAATAAAAAATGGCATTTCACTTTCTTCATTTGTTTGGAACAAAAAATTGCTCAAATTATTTTTAGTGTTGGAAAACACACTGTGCCATGTCAATTATTTCCTTATGAAAATATTTTTGTTTCATATGCACCAAGAATGTAATGAAGTCCATCTTAAATTTTTTGAAAAACTCTTTGGTACAATAAAACTGGTATTTCACTTTTTCATATGATTGGATCAAAAAGATGTTCACATTATTTGTAGTGTTAGAAAACACACTGTCCCTTGTCATTTACTTTCTTATGATTTTTTTTTTGTTTCATACACATAAAAAATGTAATGAATTCCACTTGAAAATTTTAGAACAAATATTTGGTAGAGTAAAAATGGCATTTCACTTTCTTCATATGATTGGAACAAAAAATGCTCACATCATCGAGAGTGATGAAAAACACACTGTCCCCAACTAGTTATTTCCTTATGAAAAGTTTTTATTTCATATGCACCAAGAATGTAATGAAATACGCCTTCAAATTTTAGAGAAAATCCTTGATATAGTAAAAATGGAACTTGACAAGTTCTTCATATGATTGGAACAAGAAAATGCTCACATTATTTGCAATGTTGGAAAACACATTGTGCCATGTAAGTTATTTCCTTATGAAACAGATTTTGTTTTGTACACAACAAGAATGTAATGAATTCCACCTTCAAATTTTAGAACAACTCTTTGGTATAGTAAAAATAACATTTCACTTTCTTCATGTTTGATTGGAACAAAAAAAATGCTCACATTATTTGCAATGTTGGAAAACACACTATCCCCTATCAATTATTTTCTTATGAAAAGTTTATGTTTTGTAGGCACCCAGAATTTAATAAATTCCACCTTCAAATTTTAGAAAAAATATTTGGTACAGTAAAAATGACATTTCACTTTCTTCATCTAATTGGAATAGAAAAAAGCACACATTATTTGCAGTTTTGGAAAACATACTATCCCATGTTAGTTATTTCCTTATGAAAAGTTATTTATTTTTTGAACATATGAAGAAATTCAAACATAATTTTTACTCTAAGACTTGTTATAAATTTTGAAGGTGAATTTCATTACCTTCATACTATGTAAATAACAAAATGTTTTTCATTACATCCTTATTATTTTGTAAAATTACAAGTTGGAAAACACTATGTGTTATGAAACCTGCAACCCACGTACTATTGTAAAACCCGCTACAAGTGACAAATCAATTGGTTAATCACCCCTTAGGTCAATTTGATTAGTTTTATGTATCCCCCACCTACAAACCCTCCCCGAGCTCTCCACCCTTGAGCTTAGAACAAGCACAATCATATCACTCACATCCTATTGTGTTTTTCCAACCTACAATTATTTTGTGCATTTGTTTTTTCATCATATGAAGAAATTAAAGCACAATTTTTACCTAAGTAAAAATTATGGTAAATTTTGAAGGTTATTTTCATCACATTAGTACTCTCTAAATAGAAAAAGGTATTCATTACAATAATTCCATGGTGGAAAGCACCGGGTGTTATGAAACCTACAACCAACATACTATTGTAAAGCCCTCTACACTTAACAACCCAATTGTTTACTCAATCCTTAGGTCAATTTGATTAGTTTTATGTATCCCCCACCTATAAATCCTTCTCAAGCTCTCCACCCTTGAGCTTAGAAGAAACATAGCCATATCACTCACAACCCCACTATGTTTTCCCATCATATCATAAGGCTACCTAATTTCTATATGCTAATTTTAGGATTTCACATTGTATGTTTATGAACCCAATATTGCATTGATAAAATTAGATTTGCATACTTTTTGGAGCATTAAAATTTGTAATAGTTCACCTTATTTTAACAATATATAATTCAGCCCTATATTCCCCCTATAAACTAGTGATCCCTTATTGACAAAAATCCTCATCATTTCATTACTCCACCTTCTTTACTCACTACCCCTTTCGTACCATTTCCTTTCTGAAAATAATAACTTATATTTATTGCAAGCCCCTATTAAGTAACCGAACTTCTTTCATTTCATCCAAACATAACCAATGATCCTATACACATCATGGTGACCTCCCTAAACATGTCTTATCCATTATTTTAGAATATCAATTGATCATCCTACTTCCTCATATGAATAAGAAAGGTTCTAAGCATAGTCATTCAATACCTCTCTCTTGTGTATATCATTAAGTGCTAGTTCATTTTATTAATCAATGCAAAGCACTAAAACATAAGTACAACACCTAATTGATATAGGTTCCATAACTATATTCTAATAATTTACCCCTCCCCTTTTCATATGATGATGATATTAATTTGGTAGATGAACCCAAAAAAAATTGTGGAACAAATTTGTAAAATAATACAAATGTTATTGTCTACCTATTACATAGACTTTGTGTTAGTATACACATGTTATGAGTACTTTAGGTGATTTATAACCATCTAGGTATGCTTTGAGTGTATATTTGTATATTTTGAGGATGATGCATAAAATTAAGAATTACCGCTATTTTGTGAATCCAATATTTTAGAAATTCAATTTCTTCTTTGTAATACTTTGGATACTAGTGCATGAGACTATCTCTATTTTTTTCACCCATAGTTTCATGTTTCTTTGGATGTTGATATAGGATAATAACATTACCTACACTATAACATTTCTATGCTCTAAGTCATATTTGTCCATTATCACCCATGTGTTTTCTTCTTTATGTTATGAAATTTTATTTTGGCATATCTTTGTTTGCTTATTACTTGTTATGTGGTACTTATTTTCTCTTTTACTTGTTGCCATTTAGTAGTAGCACAATTTCAATTGCATACTTTTCTTTTAGTAATATCACTACAAACTATTTTATGTTAGCAAGCATACAACCAACCTTATCAAAAAATTTAAGCAATTCTATTTTATTAAAGAAAACAAAATTTGGTCACCATGTTATAAGATGCTTTGGGGAGAACATGAAGTAGAAAGGGAAAAAGGCATTTGATCTTATTCTTTAAGAGGATTAAATTTCATACATGAAAAGTTAATCTATTGATAACATCAATTTTACATAGATTAAAAAGATGCTACATAGAAGGGTTGTCAACTTCAAAGATTTTATAGAATTCAAGATTATAGAAATGAGGAAGATATTCATATAATAGGAAGAAAAACCCTAAATGACAATGATTCATTCTCTACAATGAGATATTTTATGCATCTACAACTGTTTCAATGAGTTCAAAATTTTTAAAACTCTCATTTTCTTCCCAAATCTCAGGCAAGGCTTCCTTTATATTGTGAATGCTTTCAATTATAAAGTATGTTTCCTTTATAAATGAAAAATGCCATAAGACTGTCCTAGCCTTGTCATAACCTATAAAGCTTGAAAAATGAAAAAATCAAACATATTATTGTAGAAAAAACATAGAGCTTGTTAAATCTCTATAAGAGAATGGAAACCTATTTATCACAAGATAAATACTAAGCATAAGCTCTAAAATAGAAATAGAAAGAAATAATACTCAAGTCCACAAATATCTAAAGAGTGGTTAATGGGACTTGTACATACATAATATACACACCAAACATAACAGGTCTAGACATTACAGGTCTAGACATATGACTAAAAAACATGTAGAACTTGTTAAATCTATGTCAAATAATGAAAACCCACTTCTCCCAAGATAATACTAAACAAAGATTTGTTATAAAAGAAAAAAAAATTAAAAAAATTGTGGGTAGAATTGCCCCTTTATCTCTAAGCACAAAGCAAAGAGACCTTCAAAATCATACATTTTAATAGGTTTTATAACCTTGAATGATAAAAATAGATAGTTATGAGGGAAAACTGAGAATCAAAACCAATACAGTGAATTTAACTTAAACTAGAGAAAACAGACAAAATTCTTCGAAACCCAATACCCAATAAAGTTCCTCAAAACCTTTCAAAAAATCTTGCTACCATTTTCTGTGAAATCAAGTTGTATATAATTTTAATTCATGTTCTAGATGGCACATAGTCTATCACTAGAATAGAGGATATCAGTATCAAATTTAGGTCACACTTAGTCTATCATAAAAAAATAGACAATCTAGCATTAGAATAGAGAGTATCAGTCTAAGAAGAATGGTAATAAATTTATCTTATTTGTTTTCCATTATGGAAAATATTTCAAAAGTTGCTTGGCATCTCAACATTTCATAAGAAAAACACATTTTACTCGTTAGTTGCCCTCTCCTTTTTAGTGCAGTTTCCAAGAGTTTTGTGGGTACTACCACCTATTCCCAATCTGTTGAGCTTCTTCTTCAAATGGGTATTCCAGAAATTCTTTACACAATCCTCAGTACGCTGAGGAAGCATCAATGCAATCATAGACCACCTGTAATATTGTGAAAGAATTAGTTTCTGACAGCAAAATGACATGTAAATCTTGTCTAATAGAGTTTTAGGGTCAATTACTTGTTACCCATAATTTCATATGCATTGATGATAATAATTTGCTCTTCATGGGAAAAGCCTCTACACTTGATGATAATAATTTCTTCTCCATAAACATCTTAAGTTGGTTTTAGAAAGTACATGGACTTACCTAGAACATGTGCATGTTTTGTTTAGAGACTTACACATTCTCTTTTGACATCCTCACCCATCCTTCAAGCTGCATTCAAAACTCTATTTTCTACGTACTGTAAAGGGTGCTTATGTAAATTTTAAACAAGCATAGAAAACATAAAAAGAAGAAAATACAAAGAACACAATATTTACGTGGTTCACCAAAACTGGCTACATCCACGGGAAAGTAGGGAAACTTGTATTAACTGCTATATGATATCCAGTACATGATGTGCACATGTATATTTATATATAGTTGGGAGAATATGAATGGTCATGTTACCACTAGGCTTCACATCCCAACAATCTCCCCCGTGAAGTCCAACTGGCACAACCATGCACCATCATCCCCTGCATTTCCACTTTGAAATCATATTACAACCAGACCCATTGAAGATTTGAGCTTTGCTAATGACTGCTCATGAACACAGCGAATCTGTCTTCTCCATGCCAAATCAGAGTTGACAAGTTGCTGCAATTGGACCATCTAGTCTTGTCCCATCAGCAACTCCCTTTTCAGAGACTTTTGTTCTTCATACATCTCAGGGCTGTTAGTAGTGCTCTAGTCCTACCATAAATACCAACTTCGAGGTGTATCTGGAAACTGTTCAAAGGGCTTCACCTCCCACATAATCGTCACCACCAGCAAAGCTTCCTTTCTCCCAAAGGCCTTAGCAAAAGCCTGAATAATGTGAGCATCATCAATTCTAAACTCAACCGTAACCATCAGCGCACGGGTATTGAAAACGCCAATTTTAGAAATCACATCAGCATTGTCTCTTCCTCCCTCACTTTGCATGGAAGAAAACACAGGAGCAGCCTGGCAAACAATCTTTGTTTCTTGCACATGTTTCAGCTGAGATTCCATTCTTAAGGGATCGCGGTACAATGAAAAGAGCACAAATAACCTCTGGTCAGTAGAAATCACATCACGAAATACCCTGGCAAATGCGAGGAAGCAATCCTCATGAGCAGAGAAAACATCCATGTCACTAAGTCCTAATTCTTCTAACAATTCCCCACCAGGGCCTTGACGCGGAAGCATATATACAGGAATGGTAAATATTTTTGAAACAAAAGCTATCGAGGATGCACTGCTACTAGAATCTCAAGTCTCCACAGCCCTTCTAACACGTTCCAGTTCTACAAGCATATTATGATCGGCAACTCTTGACAGATCCATCCTACGCTCTGCCTTCTGCAGAGTATACATCAATTCTTCACGCTTTTACATCAAGCGACGGATTTCATCCACATGCATTTCCACTAAGCTCCCATCTACTACAATGGAACTATCCTGTCAGGTAGACTTACAGTGTTTAGAACCTACACAAACAAGGATACCCTTTTTATCAAACTCGGGACATGCCTCTTTGACAAAGTAAATCCACTTCTCGGTATGTCCATCATCTCAAAGCACGACATTGTCTAGTCCAATGATACTATGCCTACTCACATGTTTTTTATGCTATTGGTGTTCTTCATTCTCTTGGAATTTCCTTTTCTCCCCTCTATCTCTGGCATTGGCATCATCCTTTGCATCTACCATCCTCTGGCGCTTCTGTTTCCTATGATCCCCATCCTCTCTTTGTCACCTTTTGAAAGGGCGGATGTCTTGGTCTATTACTCTGTCGTTACTGTTCTCAAGAGAGTGCTTAATCTTCATGCCCTCTTTAAAAACCTTCCTATCTCTGTGCACTTGATCTTCTTGCGATCTGTCATTTCTTGAAGAAAAATTCCACTTGTGCGAACGTTTCATAGTATGCACATCCTGGATTCTTGCTGTCGTTTCTTGCAATGGCTTATCTTTTCTCTCGGTAAAATAATAGACCGTACCTGGCTGAAATTCCTCCCCTGCCTTGGTTGGCTTAATGTCTACACTCACCTCGGCTGACATTACTTCTCGGAGCTCTTCATCCTCCTGAACCTCTACAAGAGCAAGCCTCGGGCTCACAATCCTCATGTGCACACATTGCTCATGCCTGGCAAATTTTGGTAATTCACGGGAGCTACTGCATTATGCTTCCATCGCATATGCCTCTGTAGCAGCTATGGCTGCTGCACGAGCTGCCTCTGCCATGACAACATCTTCACTGACCTCCTCATCTGGGGTTCAAACCAGCATCTCTTCCTGCACATCTTTTTCCTCATAAATGTTGAGACCCAGTTTCAACATCCTATGAATTCTGGAAGCAAAAGTATTTGGATCATCAATACGAATATCAAAAGTGAGAAAAACCATTTCATAGATGAGCAATATCAAGTCCTTTACAGACTTGCCACTCTTATCTGCCTCTTCCCTCTTCCGCAACTCCTCCATGATGGCTTTCCTGTGTTGTGCATCACCTGTGCGTTCAAGAAGTGCTCTAAGCTCAATTTTGAGATCTTCTAAAAACTCTTCTGGTTCAGATTCAACTCCAAACCCAACATCCTTCTCCTCTTCAACCGAATCCTCATTTTTCCAGCCATCCCACCAATGTACACGGCGTTTCGTTTTAGCTTTCACTTGCACATCACTTTCTAAATTGCCAAGAAATTCTTCAATGACTGAATCAGCTTCATCATCTTCTTCCATCTCTGCTCAACCTCACCAAGCTCTGATACCAATTGTAAATTTTAAACAAGCAGAGAAAACATAAAAAGAAGAAAATACAAAGAACACAATATTTACGTGGTTCACCAAAACTGGCTACATCCACGGGAAAGCAGGGAAACTTGTATTAACTGCTTTATGATATCCAGTACATGATGTGTACACGTATATTTATATATAGTTGGGAGAATATGAACGGTCATGTGACCGTTAGGCTTCACATCCCAACAGCTTCAATGAATGTCTCCTTGTGGAACACAAAGATTACATAATATACATAAAAAGGATTAGTTGAAAGGTTTCAGAAAATCTTGAGCGAATGCGGATGGCGTGTTTACAGTGAACTTCCGTGACTTGAGCGAACATCTTCCTTGCCTGCACTAAATTGAGCGCCTTGGAACAGAATATGGATATTCGTTAAAGTGTAATGAAAAGGAATTTTATTTAAAAAATACTACTGTCGTAGTCACTCAAGAATAAACTGTTTTATTAAAAAAACTGTGGGGATTACAACAATTTTTTTATAAAAGACAAGACTTTTAATAATGTCCACGGAACTTGGTCAAGCAATTTATGTGACTAGAGATATTTTACCCACAAATAAGCAGCATGCTGTTTTGGCCATTTCTCTCGATAAATACGTCTTAAACTTTCTCTCTTTTAACATCCGAAGACAGATCAGAGCTCTGTGCAGGTACACAGGCTTGCTAAGGATGGCCTTTGTGAGCCCTTTGTCTGTTGTTTTCTATTTTTAGGTATTGAAGTATGACAAAAGAGAAACTATTAATCTCATGGGCTTTGCATGGTCTGAAATTGCAGAAGACTGTTATGAGCGTAGATATGGATTGCTACAAATGCAAGAAGGTTGCCTTACATTCTGTCACAAAAATAGATGGTATAATGTTGTTATACAAAATTAATCACTTTCAACATGTTTCGATCTTCATATGCTTCTCCAAAAATATGGAAGATGATAACAGTTAAGAATCTCTTTAAACTTGTTTAGATTTTAGATCTCTCTATGTGTGTGTTAATAAGTTATCTTTTCAAATTCCACTCTTGTTATTTCTCTCATTCTAACTTGTTTTAAAACTTAGACTTATGTATTATTACAAATCAATGATAGGTAAACAAAAGGGTATGTGCATAGTTTTTGTTAATGTTATGTTGAGTTTTATGCAAGATCGATCAGTTGTTTCAATTTTCCTACAGCTATGCCTTCATCTCTCTTCTTGTTGAAGTTTACCATGTTTTCAAAGTCCAGATGGAGCTCAAATTCACCATGGGCATGGAGTTTCATTGTGTTCTCCTATGGCCTCCATAGGATTGTTTAATCTTTATTTTTGGGTTATCATTTGATTACAGGAATAGATATGATTTCCATCAATACGAAGGAGAGTACCTTAACTGTGGTTGGAGATGCAGATCCAATGTGCATTGCCAATCAAATAAGACGCAAAATCAAATGTGCTCGCCTGGTTTCCACTGGACCACAACCTCCACCCCCGAAACCAGAGGAGAAGGAAGAGAAAGACGATGAGAAGAAAAAGAAAGATGATGGTAAGAAAGAGGATGGGAAGAAAGATGAAGTGAAATACCAGATTATAATACGTCCTAAGTATTCTCCATGCATGGGATACTGCTCATGTGCACCTCTTCAGCACTGTGGATGTTCTACATGTTCAAGTGAATCCGGTGTACTATGGTCTGGGTGGCATCCTCCTAAGTCTCCTACTAATGAAGTTATGTATTTCTGGAATGAGGAAAATCCAAGCGCCTGTACTATTTGTTAGATCAAGAATCTCCGTTATAGCCACTTGTACTCCGTATCATATTAACATCGTCATGAAAACTAGGTCTACGAGTCACTGTTTTATGTTTAGATGTGATAGGATGTAAGTGTTGGGGTGTATATTGTGTTACATACACCAACCTTGTAAGTATAGGGACTTGTGTTTTGTTTAACGAGAGATAATTGTGTACCATATATTATGAGATGCTTTAATGTGTTAATAAAGTACTAATATTTCGTTATACAGAAGGGTCGAGAAAAAGATTGGTGTCTAGTTTTGCGAATATTCCTCTCTTAGGGAAAATGAGTATATCATCAAAAGTTATTACGCAGAATGGACACCTGGAACTGTAATTAGGATAAAAGAAAAGGCAGAATGGACCACGCACAAGAATAAGATTCCTCACAAGGCTTGTTATTATGATTGGGGAAAAAGACAACTTTGTTTTCTATATGGAATAAAGAATTCAAATATAGCAACGTCTCTCTAATAGCAAGCATAGTAGGACATTAAAATAAATAATATTTTTTAATTAAAAGTAAATATATATTACATAAAATAAAAATTGTAAAAAATTAAGAAAAATATAACTAATGACAAAACATAGTATATAGGTCTAGAAATAGTATGCCATTGTTTCTCAAAAAAGTGACTCCAAAATATGTTTAACATTTTCATTTGAGTAAAAAAATAGGTGTTTATCTAGGCAAACAATCATACATTTTAATTTTTCACAAACAAGTAGCTTGCAATGTAAAATTTTCTATGAAAATAATTGTCCACTAGAATGAAATTTAGGCTTCCATATTTGAACACAATTTAACATGATATTTATGTCTAAAATTTAACTTTTCATTTACTATTAAGATAGGGGATCAAGAAAATTTTACCGTTTCCTTTTAACTATAGCTATATTAATTCTATGTTGAAATTAAAATTTCCACCTTTAATCACTTTCAACAAATCTAGTAATTCATTATGCAACTAAATTTGAAACTTAGGTATTGTAATCAATAAATTGTAATATGCCTTTCAACCTATGTAGGATTGAATGAGACTAAGAAGTGGATCTAAAACTAATAGTAGTAGCCAATTTGGTCTAAATAAATTATTGTATTAGTTTATTCAAATCTTCTTAGGTTGATAGGAAAGATTCTATTAGCTACTTAAAATTTTCTAGCTAGACATAGAAGGTTGTTGTTCTAATTAAATAATTTTTCTATGTCATTTGAAACACCAATTCCAAATTTGAGTAAACCTTGCAAACCACACAAGATGTTAAGTACCAAGTTATCTCTCCATGTTTGATTTCTTTCCAATCTTTGGAAATCTACTCATGATTGGAACCATCTTGGGACATCAAAAACTCAATTTTGTGATGAGCTGATTTGGATTGAGATGAAAAAATATAGATTTGAAATATCAAACATATTATTCAACTTATTTTCTTTTTTTTCTAGAAATAATATGTTTTCATATACAAAGTGTAAACTAATTACAATAAGATCCTAAGGGATGAAAATATTTGGCATGAGCTAAAAATGATTTGATACTTGCAATAAATTACCTAGAGAATTGATATTAAGTACACATAAAATGAGAATATTGGACACCCCTACCTAATGGAGTCTTGCAAAGTAAAATATTTAGATATTGAGCTATTAATTAGTCTGCAAGAAGCCAAATCTTTTAGCAACAAGTGAACATGTGTGTGGATTTAAGACACAAACTTCAAATATTGCATCATTTTAAATATAAAATTTTAATGTGTTTTTCGAATATTATTAAAGTCTAATATGATCAACTATATACTTTTTCTTAATTATTGATCTCATTCACTAATTTCCCAAGCCAAAATCAGATTACCAATAAAATATATTCCTCCAAGAAATCATGTTTGTTTCGTTCTTACAATGCCTTACACAAGAGGATTAATTTGAATAGCTAATACCTTAAAAATAATTTCCTAATTGGTTAGGAAAGTCATAGGATACCAATTATGAAATAGTATCTTCCTTCTTGTTTAAACAAAGCGTATGTGTATAATTTTTGTTATATTAGGATTGACATTCGCTCTACAGTCTAGATGAGTTTTATGGATGATCGATCAGTTCCTTCGATTTTCATACATCTATTCCTTCATCTCTCTTCTTGTTGAACTCTACCATTATTTCAAGTCAAGATGGAGCTCATATTCACCAAGGATATGAAGTTTCATTGTGTTCTACTATGACCTCCATAGGATTATTCGATCTTTATTTTGGTTTATCATTTGATTACAGGAATAGATATGATTTCCATTAATACGAAGGAGAAGACCTTAACTGTTCTTGGAGATGCAGAACCAGTGTGCATTGTCAATAAAATAAGACGCAAAATCAAATGTGCTCGCCTGTTTCCACTGGACCACTTCCACTACCACCACCAGAAAAACCAAAGGAGGAGAAGCAAAATAAAGCAATACTATGTCAGAAATATCCTCCATGCATGGGGTGCTGCTTATGTGCATCTCCTCAACTCTGTGGATGTTCTACATGTTCAAGTCAATCGCGTATAGTATGGCCTTAGTGTCATCCTCCTAAGCCTCGTGCTAATGTAGTTTAGTATGTATGGAATGAGTAAAACCCAAGTTCCTGTACCATTTGTTATATCCTGAATCTTCGTACCGCCACTTGTACTGCGTATGATATTAAGATCATCATGAAAGCTAGATCTACCAGTCACCGTTGAATGTTTAGACATTGCAGGATGAAGTGTTGGGGTGTATATTGTGCCACATACAACAACCTTGTAAGTGGAGGGAGGGAGTTATCTTTTGTTTCAGGAGAGATAATTGTCTACCATACATTATGAGATGCTTTTATGTGTTAATAAAGTAGTGATGTTTCCTTCTACAGAAGAGTCGGGAAAAAGATTGAAATTTAGTTTTGCGAAGATTCCTCTTTTGCGGAAAGTGAGCGTGCATAAAACATTACTCCGCAGAATGGACACCTGGAAGTGTGATTAGGGTAAAAGATAAGGTAGAATGGACTAGGCACCAGACATTGCTGGTCCTCACAACGCTTGTTATTGTGATTGGGGAAAAGGACAACTTTATTTCCATATATAAGTGTGGTAAATAAATTAAATAGTCATAATAATAATTAGATAAGAAATTAAGCATAATCTACAACAAATTAAAAAGAATAGACATAAGACCATCCAAACTAGGGTTTATCGTTTCAAAATTTTAAATTAGAAATCACACCTTAGTGTGTAATGGGTATGTTGGAGAGGTGTGGAAGGTCAATTAGGGAAAATTTTGTTTCTTTTTTTTTACATACATTTGTGTAATACATGAGGTCAATTGGTGGGCTATTTAGCAAATGATATCGTTTGTGCAACAAAGGTCTCAATGGAGAAGTGATATCTTGAAATCAACTATGCATCCACTTATAGGGATTCAAACAGGATTGAAACAAAACCTTTGAATGAGGAAGATATGTAGGCTCCATTACCAACTAGCTCATGTTATGTTTGCAATAGGGAGAGAAGGAGAGATAGGGATAGAAAGAGGGAGAGATAGAGAAGGGAATAATGTGAGAGAGGGGCAAGGAGATAGATATAGAGAGGAAGATAGAGATGGAGATAGAGGAGGAGAGAGATATCAAGAGAGTGGAGAGATGGATAGATAGAGATGGGAGAGATAAATATATAGAGAGATAGAAAGAGAGAAGGAGAGAAAGAAAGATAAAGATAGAGATAGAAAGTGATATAGAGAGAGGGAGAGAAAGGGGTAGAGAGGGATGGAAAGATAATGAGATAGATATATAGTAAGAGATGGAAAAAGAAATATGGAGAGGTAAAGAGATATAGATATAGAGGTCTAGGAAGAGGGAGAGAGAGAGAGACAAGGTGAGAGATGAATGGATAGAGAGAGGGAGACATATCTAGAGATAGAGGGGGAGAGAGGAAGATAGAGGTAGAGATGAAGATGGAGCGAGAGAGGTAGAGAGAGAGAGAGAGATGAGGACATAAAGAGGAAGAGATAAAAATATATAGAGGGAGAGAGAGATATAGGAAGGGATATAAATGGTGAGATGGAGTGATAGCAAGATAGAGATATAAGAAGATATAGATAAAGGGGGAGAGGGAAAGAGATGGACAGATAAACAAACAAAGAGAAGTAGAGATAGAGATATAGAGGGGAAAATAGAAATAGGGAGAGAGAAAGAGGGAGAGATAGAGATATATGAGAAGAGAAAGAGTGAGGAATAGAGATATATGTGAATAGAAAGGGGGGAGAGAGAGAGAGAGAGGTAGAAAGAGATATAAAGAGAGAAATAAAGATAGAGATATAAAGTGGGAGATAGAGATAGAGAGATATAGATAGAAAGAGAGAGAGAGAGAGGAGAAAGAGTAATAGAGAGGGGTAAACCCACAAAAGTGGTTTACAATTTGAATGAGGAAGGAAAACTTGTAAAAAATGACCCCATGCCAAAAAAATTCATTATGGGGGTTCGAATGAACTCATTGGTTTGAACAAACCAAAAAAGGGTTCGAGCAAACCAATTTAATGCATGCATAGAAAAAAAAAATGAAAACCCTTTTTGGGAAGGGGGTCCGAATGAACCCTAGTTTGCTAGAACCCCCCTTTTTCCTAAATTTTTACTTTGTTCACAAAAAAACCTAAATTTTTACGCTTCGAAGCTCAGGTTGAGGATGAAAATCGAGGAATCTTCACAAACCCAACTCAAATTAGGTAGTCCTCGGAATGAGCTATCCAACAAATATAATTTTAATATGTTTTGGTTTTATTATCTATTTTTTTTTTAGTTTTATTAAACATAGGTTTTTCATTGAAAATGAAGGTCTCTATTTTGCATATGTGGAAAATAGCAGATTATCAAAACAAAAAAATTTGAAAAAATATGAGTGCACTAGATACTGAAGTCCTTAATCCAACCCAAAAAAAAATGAATTTTGATATATACAAAAAATGTTATGCATTGTACAGTTGCACTATGTTTGAATTGTAATCGGTTTGACGTGAAAACTTTATTAAAGAAAAAAAATTCAATAAAAACATATTTAACCAAGTGGACACAATAGATATCAGAGTTACAAATCTAAATTCAAAAGAATTATAATTTTATCCTTCATGGAAAAAAAATTATGCGTTAAATAGTGTGTGTCACTTTTTAAAAATGTTGTTTTATAAAAAAAATAGTTTTCATGAGAGATGGAAAAAGAAGTGCAATCTGATTCCAAAAACATTTTAAAATATTTTTAGAATCAATAGACAAAATGTGACAAGACTTTAGTTTGCATCATCTTCAAATTCCTCATAGTTTAGCCACTATAGGTGCCCAAATGTGAAGATTTAATTAAAAATAATAATTTCAGTGTTCAATTTGGCCAAAAATTGTAAACCACTATTGTGGGATCACCCAGTCTAGTTTAATATATAAAGTAGGAGAGATAGAGTGAATAAGAGAGAGATGTAGAGATAATGATACATAGATAGAGAGGCGGAGGGAGAGATAGGGAGATATAGATATAGGGGGAATGATTGAGAGAGAAAGGTGATAGAGACAACTAATAGTGATGAGGGAGAGGGAGACAAATAGAGAGGGGAAAATATAGATGTAGAGATAGATATAAATATGGGGAGGGAGAAATAAGGTGTGTGTACATGAGAGAGAGGTAGAGATATGGAGAGAGAGATAGAGAGATATATTTAGAGAGAGGAAAAGAGAGGGAGGGAGAGAATTAGAGAGGATAAAATAGTAGACATATAAAGAAGAGGGAGTGATAGGGAGAGAGGGAATGCGAGATAGGGATAGAAATGAGTGATAGATATAACTTGGGAAATATAGAGGGCGTGTGAGAGAGATAAATATATAGAGGGATATAGGGAGAAAGAGAGATATAAAGAGGGAGAAAATGAGAGAGGGAGATGGAGAGATATAAAGATAAAGATATAGGAAGTGATATAGAAAGAGAGGTAGAGAGAGTACGAGAGATGGAGTGAATAAAAGAGATAGAGATAATGAGATAAAGATAGAGAGGGAGATGAAGAGAGAGGAAGAAAAAGATAGAGTGAGCAAGAGTGGGAGTTAAAGCAGGTGATATATATTTATATACCCCCTCTTTATGAGTAAAAGTACAAAGTTGTGTCACACTTTCAGCCAATTTATCAACACATCTAAATTTAAGTATATTTCTAACTAAAAATCAATTTTGGTCAAACATATGATCTAGTAAGATTCATTCTAGCTAACTTCAGTACTTTAACAACTTTTTCAACTAAAATTGTTGGCTAAAAATATATGGAGCACCACTTTGAGTCCAATTTACCCAAAAATAAATAAAAAATTAAAAGCTTGAAGTTTCAATAACTCCTACTAATGCAAATAACATTTAAAAAAAAATATAAAAATACCCTTTTGTAGATCCATTAATTTAATTTTCAAAAATATATTTATTTTAATAGTTTAATTATTATTTATATTTATAATTTTATTTTTACTAAAAGTGGGTTATCAACACAAAATATTAGATTGATTACCATGCCAAGGAAAAACTATTAAAACTTATTAAAAAAATTGAAAAAATTACAATGTACACTAGATAAAAGAATCTACTTCAAGATGGTATAATTTTTTTTTCCATTTCAGATAAATATTTAATATGAAAGTTGACGTTTGATGGAAACTGTTGATGTTATTGTAGCTTTGGGCTTCATACTTCCTTATTTATTTGTGATTATTTAATGGAAACATATCTCTAATATGGCTGACCTCCCTTGTAATTATTTATTGTAATTAATATTTATTGAAGAGGCATAAATTTCTATAGAGGCCAACCTCTCTTGATAGTGTTCTATATTATTTGTAATTACATTTTATGAAGGTTGACCTTGCACTTGAAGAGGTGAGGCCTCTCCACCATCATGTATATATACAAGCTCATGTCATTCCATTCATTATCAAGTAAGTTCGTCTCCTTCTTTAGACAAGTGCAAATTCTTCATAAAGCTAAAAGCAAATTGTGAATTACTTCTAGTGCAGATCTAAGTCTCAGGAAGGGAAAATTGTTATATATTATTATCACCATTATTGGTGCTGAATATTGGCCTTGTGATTGGCCTCATTGTAAAGTGAATTGTTGCCTTTATTTATATTTAGAAGAGATATATTTGTTTTTGTGGTTTTTCTCCCTCAAGAGGAGGGTTTTCCCAGGGTATCTATAGTGTTATTGTGTCTGATTTTGAATTAAATTTTTGTGCATTAAATATGATCATTAAAAAAACATGGTATTAGAGCAGGTATAAGGAAGATCCTGATCAGATTTGACAAGCAGCTCACCCAGTTGCTGGATAAAGTCAAATATATGTTGATAAAGAGAAATAGACAAATCTTGCTAGGGTTAGAAGGAAATCGATTGGCATATAGGTGCGAAGGAGTAATGCGACTCAAATATCATAGGCAAGTGATATTAATCTATAGCCTCTATATATCACATTTGATGAAGTGACCGTCAATGCTCCAAGTCAACACAACATAATCAATTTAGGATCGCAATTCAAGAATGACTATTAAAGAGTGAATATTCTTGAGGGATTCCCATGAACTAGCATTGGGTTTAAGCATTTCATGTAATCCTATCACACTATATTTGGATATTGTGGTTACATTCACTTCAAGAGTATCCCATGACTGCTAGCATTAACGGAAGACTCATGATCCACGAGTTGAAGTCTGTGGGAGTCATAAATTATTATCAGGTTTACTCTTCTTAGAGTTCATTTGAGCATCTTGTTGTGTGCATGGGAGATACCAACATTCTTTGTTCCATGTCTTTTGTCTACCGAAGCCTTGCATGGGAATATTTATGAGAATATGGAATTCATGACCCTCTACCAGACTATTATGGGAATTATAGATGATCCTCTCTACTGCCAGGTTATTGTGGAATTTTTTTAAAGGGAGTCTTTGAAAGCATCATATCCTTGTTTTTGGAGGTGATTGTTGGGAAATTAAAGATATTGTCATTTGTATGTCGAGGTTCTGTCAACCGCCGCTTGGACAAAGGAGGTGGTGAATATTTAAGAATCCCTATTTAAAAGAAGAAATCACCTTACACAACACATTAATATTCAAATCTAGGCAAAGGAATTATATTTAATTTTGCAGAATTGTCGAATTTATCTCCCAAGCGCATATTCTCTGTCAACTAGGATTTTGATGATTTCTTAGAGGGCATGAAATATGCAATGTCCCTTCAGAAGAAGCATAAGTGTATGGGTCGATGTCCCTTGAATTTTCTTTCTGAACAAGGGTGTCAAAGGGAATCTAGTGTGGAGGCAACTCTTATTCAGAAAGAATACATTGAATAAAATGGAGGCGATTTATTATTAACATGAGATATAAGCTGGATGATAATATTAAAAGCCATCTAGAAACTATCCATAAGTCAAATATGAATAATCGGTTCCTACAAAGAATCAGAGTTTTGAGAAAATAGTAAAAGAATAAAAAATTGACACAAATGTGCAAGCTTGAAGAGGAGTGTCTAATTTCATAGAGATAAGTATTTGTTTCTTTTTTTGTTTATATTTTTATGTGAAACTCAGTCTACTAAGTTGTGCAAATTTGACATTGGTTATATGTGTTTCACTGGAATAAGATAAGATAATTGAATCATATTTTGTGTTGTCTGATCATTGAGTTTATGCAAATTAGATAATGATCCTACACAATGTTCTAGTCCCATGAAAACTTCAACTCCAATGCTGTGTGATCAGTTGCAATCAAAATTAAGAGTTTGCATTGAAAACAACAACAATCGATGCCACTGTAAAGGGCGGAGAGAGCAGATAATGTGATTGTTGTTTAAGGTTATCGATCTCTCATTCTCTATGTACAAGATTCTGATGAGTATTCTTTTGGTTATACTTCTAAAATCTAGAATCTAGGGTAAAACTTTAGTTTTGCATTGATTATTTGGATAATGCGTGTTTAATAAAGAGATATCATGATTTCTCTTGAATTGTGTTTTCTATCATAAGATCCTTTGAAGATTCAATCTCTTCATGCTAGTTGTGAATATTTCTAAGTGTGACTTAGAAATGAAAGAGAATTGCATTTTTGATGATGATTAGTTGGTCACATCAATATCATTCTCTATTGCATGAACTTTGTTAAAGCCTTGAACTCTTAGAGAGAGTTTTTTCTACATGCTAACTGCATAATGCATTCAAGAAATATGTAGTTATGCAGATTAATTTTTGTTGTGTTGAGTTTGGCACTCTCAAGAGGAGTAAAAGTTGGAAGAAAGAGTTATATCAAAATTCAACAAAGATAAGTTTCTTTATTCCTTCATTATGATTCTTTGATATATTTCTTTTATTGTTTGATTTACTTATTCATGTTTAAATATTGTTCATAAATTCTTATGTATTCATGCTATAACCTGAGATAGTAAACTTTGTATGATTCTAGCCTTGATATTTCTTTGGATAGTTATAAACAGTTAGTAATCTCTCTCTAAAATGCTTCTAGGATAGATCTAAGAGTAGAAAGTGTTGAGAGATTGCTTAGTGATGAAAAGCTTGAGGTATCTTGTGAGGAAGTCATGCTGACCAAAGAAACAATCAAGAATGAAGTCACATATCTTGTAGCCATGGGACTAAGTTGCTGGCTAGAGGGAGTTCACCTCCAAAAGTATTATTTGCAATCTCTGAAGGAGGGATCAAGAGGGAGTTATGTGACTCACTGAGAAGAAGTGAAGGTTGTAGTGTTGCAAGGCCAAGTGTTAAATCCTTGAAAGACCTCTTTAGCTGCTGAGATCATAATTGCACAAGACAGTCATCTGGATTTGATATTGGTAGCTCCACAAACCTATTTAGAATAGAGTAATCTACTATAAGGTTGAGGAGGTGTACACTGAACTCTCTACTCTACTAGAGGTGTGCACTGAGGCAAGTGTTGCAGGAAATCTTGGACAAAGAGGTCAGAAGGTTGATGCAATTGCTTGAAGATTTAGCGGGAGCCTACTGAACTTGAAAAAGATGGTAATCTAGTTGATCTTGGTTCTTTATGTTGATTTAATTCTTATTGAAGAAGATCATCTCCTTATCAATTCAAGGAGGAGTTAGCTTTTGAATTTGAAATGAAGGATCTTGGTTACATTACTTCCTTGGTTTAGAAAGAATGATAGAGGCTTATTGAGTTCATTCTGAGTCAAGGGAAGTACACTATTAACATTTTGAAAATTTTCATATGATGGATTGCAAATCCATGTCTACACCTATGGAGACCAACTTGTAGAAGCTGAAAGAGGCTACAACTAGTTCAGACTTGGTGGATCCTATGATGTACAAATAGTTGATTGGGTCCTTAATATATCTAGTTAACACTAGACCAGATATTTGTTATGATGTGAGTGCACTTAGAAAGTTCATGTGTGAACCGAGACAAATACATCTCGTTGCAGCTAAACATATCATAAGATACTTGCATGGCATAGTTGGATATGGATTGAGATACTCTTCATATGTAGACTTGTAGTTGCATGGCTATACTAATTCTAATTGGGTAGGGTGTGTCACTAATTGGAAGAGCACTTCTGGATGTTGCTTCAGGTTGGATCTACTATGATACCCTAGTATAATAGGAAGTAATCATCTGTAGCATTGAGTATTACTGAGGTAGAGTATATTGCAGCATGTATGGCAACTCAGGAAGCAGTGTGACTTTGTAAGCTCCTTGCAGGATTATTTGGGAAATCAATGGAGCCTACTATCATTCATTGTGATAATCTGAGTTGCATGAAGCTATTTGTCAATCTTGTGTTCTATGACAAAACCAAGCATGTTTAGATAAAGTACCACTATATCAGAGATATGGTACTACAGAAGACTATACAGTTAGGTATATCAACACTAATGAGTAGACGACAAAAATTCTCACCAAGCCTCTCTCCAAGATAAAGTTTGTGTACTTTCGAGATAAGCTTGGTATGGTGGAGAATACAACCTTGACTGAGAAAGAGTCTCAGTGTTAGTGCACCTATTTAATGAGTTCTTCTCTATGAGAGAAGTTCAAAGTGGAATCCCTTGTTAATGCATTTTCCTCTGAGATGAAGGAATTTGAGGTGCAATCCCCTGTTAATGAATTTTCCTCTAAGATGAAGGAATTTGAGATGCAAGCCCTTGTTAATGCATTTTCTTTTGATATGGAGGAATTTGAGGTGCAAGCCCTTGTTAATGCATTTCTATTTGAGAGAGATTTGAGGTGAAATCCCTTGTTTCCACCCTTTGAGAGAGTCGTGGTGGATGTCATGTGTGTGACTCCATGACAACATCTTCTACTTGTGTTTCACCCTCTGGGAGAGCCATGGTGAAAGTCATGTTGAGGTCACAACATCACGCAAGTGATGAACACTTGTACACACCATAGCATGGTTGTAGCCATTATGGTTGATATCGTGTTGAGGTGATATCTGATATCATGATGAATTGATATCGTTTCTTTTCCACATATGGTTGTAGCTATTGTGATTGGCATCATGATGAGGTGATGTGTCTGATGCAGTGGGAAGTATTCCTCCCTAGCTGAGAGGGAGTGTTGATGTTATTGTAGCTTCGGGCTTCATACTTCCTTATTTATTTGTGATTATTTAATGGCAACATATCTCTAAGATGGATCACCTCCCTTGTAATTATTGTTAGAAACCAAGATCAGATTTGCAAACAGAAAAGACCTTCCACAAAAGAGAAAATTAGAAAAATCAGAGAGGTTGCAAAAGAATGTGCAACATAATATTATTCGAGAGTTCAATAATTACAAGATAATGATTTGCTTTATAAAATCAAAGATGCATAACCCTAATCTTATCTTGAGCAACAAGATAGCTCAAAAGATAAAGATAAGATCCTATAACTTAGGAATTAAATAAAGCCTAAGTAAACTTATGCAAAGTGTAATTAAATATTAACTACACCAACACCCCCCATAAGTGAAACTTAGGGAGAAGTGGATTATTATGCTTATATGAGTGCCAACAACAAGGTCTGATTAGGTACTCATGTACAAATGAAAAGATGAGGTAGTGAAGGAAAACCCAGTGGGACAAAACCCCCCTACAATGAGATGATTGCTACAAAGAAACACTGGAAGAACACTATGGAGTAACACTAGAACCACAATCTAACAAGAAAGGAAATATACTTTTGTCTACAACTGAAACCAAAACTGGAATCATGATAATGTGACAGTAGACCAGATGCCACAAAACACTCGAAAACTCACAAACTGGAACAACCCTAAAATCTATGAAGCTAGAGTAGATGAGATGATAACATAATTTGGAAGCTATGTAACTTGATGCCAATGCCAAACTATGACTAAAACTCTTCCATGGGAAGGAGTACCAAGAATACTCTGGAACATTAACCATAAAAACATGGCCCTCAAACTGAGAAGAATTTGAACCAATCAGGATCAAGAAACATAATCTCTCAACTAAAGTGTGAATCGATGAATCCGATATGTGTCAAGCAATAGAAAAAATTTGGCCAAAAGAAACTAAGAACCCAAATAGACTCATGTGAGTTGCCATCAAAACAAAATGGATACGGAAATCAAAGTGAAAACTACACTCTAATCAGATTTATTATGCAAGAAACCCCCCTAAATGGAACTTTATCATAGTTCATTTATTACAATAACCCAATGATTGTAAAAGAGAGCATCCTAAATGTGCATAAATAGAAAGTAACATGATTTGGTACTGAAATGAAGTGCAAATATTCAAGTTTCACTTTTCCAACTGCCAAAACATCCAAGTAATCTCCAAAAGACCCATCGGGACAAATCTAGAATAATAATAAACTTGGAAAAGATACAGAAAAAAGTGAATGGACAGCAAGATAGAGCTCCTTAATACCTTTCCAACACCACAAAGAGGACGAAAATCAAAGATCGTGGCAAAAAGTTATGAACTCGGAAGTCCAAAATAAACATCTAACTTCAAATAGAAAAAAATATAGATAAATAGAAACATACTAAAAACTAAAATATACCATAGGATAGTTCTCGGAACCAGCTTTCTGATGATATTTTGTTTTTGAAAATATGAGTTTAGACGCAAAAGTTATGCCCAAAATACCAAAACTCCTCCAAAAGGGTTTGGAGTTAAGTCTAGCAGCTAGGCTAACCGCTAGCATTAACCTCTAGCATTAACCACTAGCAATTAACCGCTAGCGGTTAACTGACGGTGGCGCCATTAACTGGTTTTTTATTTTTTTTCTTGGATTGCGTGTTGTACCAGGCCATACGACCCAAAAATGAAAAAAATTACCTCTCGAAGTCACTGTGTCTGATTTTGATGATTTGACAGTTGATTTTAGGGTTTTTGGGTGCTTTGAATGTGATGGTGAGGTCCATTTGGGTTGAAAACACTCCAAAATTTTAGGGACACTCTAGATTTGGAAACCCTCATAAACTTCAAATCCTCGTAGATCTGACAAAGAGAGGCCTTTTCCAATGAAACAAAAGGAAAACTTGACTGTTCCAGCAACTCTGGATTCAATATAATGCTTAGATCTGATCCAAAATGCTTCATAAATAAGCTCAAGGCATGAAACCCTCGAGGAACCCTGAACATTCTTTGCAATGATTTTCTCAAAAATCTGAGAGGGGGCTGCAAATCAAGGCTTTGATACCATGTTAGAAAGAAAGATCAGATTTGCAAACCAAAAAGACCTTCCACAGAAGAGAAATTAAGAAAAAGCAAAGAGGTTGCCAAATGCGCAACATAATATTATTCCAGAATTCAATAATTACAAGATAATTATTTGATTTATAAAAAAAAAGATGCATAACCCTAATCTTATCTTGAGCAACAAGATAGCTCAAAAGATAAAGATTGTTGGAGTTAAAATGACACTGAGAGGGGGGGCTGAATTAGTGTTATAATAAATTTGACCAATTTTCACAAATTCAAAAACTATAGCACAGATCTGATATCAATATACTCTGATTCATGCATTCATGGGTTGAATGTAATCATTCATAAACAAAATTGAGAAAGATAATACCCAAATAGTCAACTGATATAATCAACAATCATAGTAAAGCAAAGGGAACTCAGAACAACAAAAAGACTCTAGATTTTACCAACTGGAAAACCCTCCTGGGGTATAAAAACCACTCCCTAAATGCCTTCCTAGCTTAATCTTTTAAACAAAAGTTCACAATGCCTTATGAGTTGATTTTTAAGCACCCACTCAAGGAGAACCAACCCCTCGTTTTGAGACACCAATCTCAAGGAGCACCAACCCCTCAAATTATGTTTTGAACAATAATGATAACACAGAGGATTACTCTATTTTCAGTAAAGCACAAACATATCTATTCTCTCGTCTACACAATACCTTAAGAATCCACAAATTGAATCCCTAAAATATTATATAAAGAAGAGCTCCTTTTACAACATCTCTGCCTTTTGTATACATAGCTTATGAAGAGTTTACAATTCATTTCATACTGCCCAGATACTCTCAGAATTACAATAGAAGTACCAGCATAGAAAAAGTTTTTCTATAAGTATTTATACATCTTGTTTTAGGTACCAAGTCTTCAAGAATATTCATGGTAAGGGAGAGCAGAGCCACATTACTTCTCTTAAATGTTTTATGTCAAAGAATCAAGAGTCTTCTGAGAAAAACAGATGAACCTTTGACAATATAGAATCAATGCTCTGTTGAGAAAAAATGCTTTAGCGAAAACATAATCAAATGCTTTTAAATCCATTTTGAAACGGTTTTCCTGAGCACCCAAATGCCCAAAATAAAATTTCATTTTCAAAATACCTAGTCAGATAAACTTCTTTTCTAGAATACCCATGATCAAAACTAATAAATTATGCAATGAGTAAGTTGAATTCAAAACTGTAACCAATAGAACCCCACTAATTCATTTTACCTCAGTCGAGCTTCCAGACAGAAAATTGTACCAAGAATAGTAGTCAAATGGACCCAAACAACCTGTTAGTCGTTACAACTAGCTAGAGAGCAGCAATAAAGACAAGGGCACCATTTATCATGAAAAAATGATGAGTGATCTTAAAATCATATAGTGCCATGTTTGACTTTCGTACAACCATCAAAAGGGCACATCAAACCCTAAAAAAAATATATCGACAAGAGAAATGATTATCGTTGGAAAGTCATATCGATGAACAAATGTCACACCAATGTCCCCGTAAAGAACATTCACCATCGCTAAGACAACATAAGGTCAAGAAATTTTTTTGTAGATTTTGTTGTGTTTCACTGAAAGACTTGTTCGCTGAGACATAATGAAACTCTCATTGATGTTCTTTTGTTTTGATCATAGTCACTGTGACTTATCACACTCGGGGAGACCTTTCGTAGAGAACACTAAGTCACATCAAAAAACCTTTTTTGCTCTTGAGAGTCACTGTTGCTTCAAACCATCGGGGAGACATTATATCGAATGTCCTAAGTTTCATCGAGTGAACATTTAATTCATTTGGTCGCAGTGACAAGATTTTTCCTGCCAATGAGACCATTTGTCCCAAGCGGGTCGCTATAACCAACTAACATCAGACAGACCTCGTGTAGAATACATAAAGTCATACCAAAACATTCTAACCACTTTAGTTCACCAAGAGAATTCAATTCTCATACCGATAGAGTCCCTTTTTATTTCCATTCACATTTCGGTCGGTGAGAGAATTTGAAATCGCCACGACCTCACAACGAAAACCACCTTGTCTGGTCAAAATGAGCAATAAATAACACATCGGTGAGGCACAACAAACTCACTATGATATCATACCGAAGATAGAACTCCTACCGATGAATCCCTATTATCACCTATCGGCAAGACATAAGAGAGTCAGTGAGACCATATGCCGATGAACCTAACTCTTACCAATGAGATTTTTCTTCACTGCGGGGTTAATAAGACTTTTGAATATCGCTGAGACCCCATGGCGATGATTCCAACTCCTACCGAAGTGCACCCTCCCACCACAGGTCAGTGAGACACCAACAGACTCGACAAGACCCTGCCATGAGCAATAACACTTATGCCGATGAAAACAACACTGTGGGGTCAACAAGACTTAGTCACCATTATGTCGAGTGATGCCTGGAGATGAAAATCCCAATCGCTGTGACATAACATTATCGATGAGATGTTTTGTAGACTTTAATATGTTTCACCGAAGGACTTAAACCTTAGCCATTCTGCATCGCTGAGACAGAACGGTTCTCACGCCGATAGTAAAGGTATGATTACCGATCAAAATATGCCCATGATATTAAACAAAAGAATTTCCCTAAATAAAGCCAGACTAAATTGAAATGTTGATCCAATGAATACTTGACAACCCTGAAACCATTAAAATAACCTGTCGTTGTCGAAGAACTCAAGCAGATCAGTACCGTCAAGAGATAAAAATACAAACTGAGCACTGAAACTGAAATAGAAGTCAAGTATGCCAAGAGAGTAAACTAATCACAGAAAGCCAGAATGAATACTGTCCATTGCAAATTAGAGACCAACTAAGTATAACCAAGCTGAGAGAATCATCTAAAACTGTAGAGAAGTTTGAGATCAAGGACAATCATAATTGAGTATCAACAAACTCCCCCTTTGTCCTTGATGGAAAAACATAAAAGACTCTCGCCCTTTTTGCCTCAATGACAAAGAAACAAAGAGAGGACTGTGCAATGCCATAGAACACAACTGAGAAGCCAACCACGAATATTAAAAAGTACGAGCTGCAAATAAAGAGTAACAGTGCAGCAATCTAGAATGGAGGAGAGCTATAAGTAAATAAGTCAAAAAACTTGCTCCCCCTATCACAAAGTATGATACATTAGTGAAGTAACGATTGAGAGATAACTCCCAATTGAAGCCTCAGCCTCTCAAACAAATCTTTAGCTAAGGGCTTAGTAAAAATATCAGCCACCTGATCTTGTGAACCAACAAACTGTAAGCAGACTTCATTAGCCAAAACCTTTTCACGTAGAAAGTGAAACTTGATAGCAATATGTTTAGTGCGAGAGTGCATGACATGATTTTTCAAAATATTAATTGCACTAGTGTTATCACAGAGAATGGTAACAGGTTTAGAAACAGTAATACCCATATCATAAAGAGTCTGACTCATCCACAGTACTTGTGTATAGCATGAAGTTGCAGCAATGTATTTAGCTTCAGCAGTGGAAAGAGAAACTGATTCTTGTTTCTTGTTGTTCCATGACACTAAATGATCACCAAGAAAGAAAGAAGAACCATTGGTGCTTTTCCTATCATCCAAACAACTAGCCCAGTCAGCATCAGTATATGCAATCAAAGTGAAATCACTACTCCTAGGATACCAAAGACCATAGTCAAGAGTGCCTTGAATGTATTTAAAGATCCTTTTAACAACAGTAACATGAGATTCTTTAGGTGATGCCTGAAAATGTGCAACTGTGCAAACTGCATGCATAAGGTCAGGTCTAGAGGCAGTTAAATATAAAAGACTTCCAATCATTGATCTATATTATGTTTGATTTGAATCAGAAGAATCATCTATTTTAGTAAGTTTGCATCCTGTAGCCATTGGAGTGCTAACTGGATGACATTCATCCATTTTAAATTTCTTAAGCATCTCTCGAGCATATTTAGTTTGAGAAAGAAATATTCCATTCTCATATTGAGAGATTTGAAGACCCAAAAAGAAGTTTAATTCACCTAACATAAACATTTCAAACTCGGATTCCATTAGTTGTGAGAACTTCTTACTTAAAATAACATTATTGCAGCCAAAGATAGTGTCATCAACATAAATTTCAACAACCAAAATATTAGAACCTTCAATTTTAACATATAGATTACTGTCTACACCTCCTCTAACAAAGCCATTAGAAATTAAATGACTGTCCAACCTTGAGTACCAAGCTCTAGGAGCTTGTTTTAAGCCATAGAGAGCCTTTTTCAACCTGTAAACATGATTAGGCTTATCTTTGCATATAAATCCTTCAGGTTGTTCAACATATACCTCTTCATCTAAAAAGCCATTCAAAAAAGTAGTTTTGACGTCCATTTGACAAACAGTAAAGTTTTTGTAAACAAAATAAGCTAAGAATATTCTGATGGACTCTAACCTAGCAACAGGTGCAAAGGTTTCACCAAAGTCAATACCTTCTTGCTGAGCATAGCCTTTGCAAACAAATCTTGCTTTATTGTGAATAACATTGCCATTTTTTATCAAGTTTATTTCTGTAAATCCATTTACCTCCAATGGCATTCTTGTCATCTGGTCTTGGGACTAACTCCCAAGTCTGATTTTTCTCAATTTGATTAATTTCTTCCTGCATAGCATTAACCCAACATAAATTTGTGAGAGCTTCATTAAAAAATTTAGGTTCAAACTGAGTAACTAAATAGAAAGCAATTTGTGCCTTTCCATTAGATTTTGCAGCCCTTCTTCTAGTTTGAACTCCTGCATTCTTATCCCCAATAATCTGATCTTTGGGATGATATTTAGCTATAGTCTTCGAAGGAGCTTTTGATGCAACCATCTCAGGACTTGCATCATCATTTTTAGAGCTTTCTAATTCAGCAATAAGCTTTGTTGTTTCAGCTTCTTCTCGAATTGATTCAGGTTCAAGTAGATCTTCCTCATTATCCTTCAAGGTGTTAGCTTCTAAATGCAAACTTTCATCAAATTTAACATTCACAACTTCAACAATCTTGTTAAGCCTTATGTTAAGACATTTATAAGCTTTGCTATGAGTTGAATATCCCAAAAAGATACCTTCATTAGACTTTGATTGAAAGCTGCCAAGATTATCATCATCCTTTTCAATAAAAAATTTACTTCCAAAAATTTTTAAGTACTTGACAAAAGTAGTTCTTCCATACCATAATTCATACAGAGTGTGTTTAGACTTCACCCTAAGCTGCACTTTATTCAAAATGTAAACAACTGTATGAACAACTTCTTTCTAGTAAATGTCAGACAATTTAGCTTCATCAAGCATGGTTCTAGCCATTTCTTTTATAGTTCTATTCTTACGTTCAACAACCCCGTTTTGTTGAGGTGTTCTAGTTGCAACATACTATCTTTTAATGTCGTGTTGTTCACAATGATCTATAAATTCTTGAGAGGTGAACTCACCTCCTTTGTCAGATCGCAAGTTACATTTAAGTTTCAAATTTGACTCTTTCTCAACCAATTTACTAAAGATTTTAAACCTTTCAAAAGCTTCTGATTTGTGCTTAAGAAAAGTGACCCAAACCATTCTTGTATAATCATCCACAAATAGCATAAAGTACCTTTCACCATTAATAGACCTAGTTTTGGTTGGTCCACATAAATCAGTATGCACAAGCTGTAAAGGTTTTGAAGAAGAATGTTCTTTTGTTTTAAAACTGATTTTAGTTTGTTTACCACTTAAGCACTCTTTGCGCACAGAGTTTTCAGGCTTGCTAAGAACTGGTAAACCTCTAACATTCTGATTTTTACTAATTCTAACCAGATTTTCAAAATTTATGTGTCCTAGCCTTGTATGCCATAACTAGCTCTCTTCAGTTTGGCCCATTAAACACATACCTTGATTATTGTCATTGCTTGATGTGTCGAGAAGATTGTACACATTTCCTTTTGTCCTCCTTCCAGCTGCAATAACTTTTCCAAGCTTGTTCTTAATCTCACATCCCTAGGAAGTGAAAAGTACATGATAACCACGATCACATATTTGACCAACACTTAATAGATTGTGCTTGAGACCTTCCACATAGTATACATTGTAGGTAGGAGTGTCCTCATTCAAAAGAAGTGAACCCTTACCTTTGATTTGAATACCAGAGTTATCACCAAACTTAACATACCCACCTACATAATCTTCAAGATTTATAAATTTACCTTTGTCAGCAGTCATATGGTTCGAACATCCATTGTCCAGGACCCATAAGTCAGTCTAAATAAACATAGATTGCTCAATATTGTTGATAGACTTAGGTTTCCAGACCCTTTTAAAATTCTGCTATTTAGATTGTAGATTAGTTCTGCACTGCTTGACAAAATGTCCCAAAGTATTACATTTAAAGCATCTGATTTGTCTAACAAAATCGTAATGTTGTCTAAGACCAAACCTAGGTGTTCTAGAATTCATAAATCTGCAGGTGCTCGCCTTATGGCCGAATTTGTTGCAGAAAAAGAAATAACCATAGAAGAAAGAATTAAAGTTGTAAGAGGGTCTATTACCTCTTAAAATCTTACCATGGTTTTTACCAGAACCTGAGAGACTTGAACTTGAGCGTTTGACATCAGAAGAGGGGTTTTGTTTTACATTGTCACTTGAACAGTCACCCTTTTCAAAACCAATACCAGTTTTATCATTAAGCATTTTTTGCTTGCTGAGCATCTCATTCAGTTTTAGAGTGCTTTCATATTTTTCATTTTCCTTCCTAAGTCTGACAACTTCTTGTTCTAGTTTTTGAATTTCTTGATCTTTACAGCTAACAGTCTCTCAAAGAAAGTCTTCAACTCTTTTGGCTTCTTCAAGCTAAGTTTTCAGAGAGACCACATCTAGATTTGGTTTATGTTCTTGTGCAAGAACTTGTTTTTTGAGTTTTCTGACCTCTTGTAAAGCACATTTCAGTTCACTTTCAAGGTCTACAACACCTTTTTCAATATCAATAGCATTAGAATCATTTTTCTGAGTGATTTCAACCATGAACAACGTTTCATCTTCTTTAGCTGATGAATCTTTAGATTCAATGTCAGATTCATCCTTACTAAATAGACTTTTCTTCTTTTTGAAATTAAAGTTTCGTTTAGGTTTGAAAACCTTCTTCTTAGGCTATTTTTTAGTTGTCTCATTGTCACAGATTTGATCATCATAGGGACACTTTGCAGCAAAGTGACCTATTTTTCCACAGTTGAAACATTTAAAGGGAAGTTTTCCCTTGTATCTTCCTAAACCCTTCTTGAGTTTTCTAACAAAATTGGATTCTTTAGAATCAGACAACTCTGATTCACTAACTTCAACCTTTTCTTTCTTTTTAGTGTTAAAGGAAGTTTCTTTTCTTGTTGAATTGTTTTTGCTAGTTCTCATTTCATAGGCAGTAAGTATTCCTTGAATGTTGTCTAAGGTAAGCTTATCAAAGTGTTTCTTTTCTTCTAGGGCTGATACCTTAGATTCAAATTTGGATGGTAAGGACCTAACAACTTTTGTGACCACAGAAAATTCATTAACCTCTTCACCTAGACCTTTCATTCCATTGAAAATTTCATCAACTTTTAGAAAATATTTAGCCACTTTCTCATCATCCTTCATTTTCAACTCCTCAAACTGATGTTTGAGAGTAATGATTTTTGACAATTTGACTTTCTCATTTCCTTGATATATAGTTTCAAGTTTTTCCCAGATTCCATGAGCAGATTTGCAATGCATGACTTTACTGAACACATCTTTAGTTAACCCACACAAGAGGGCATGTTTAGCTCTGGCATTTGTTTCATACTTCTTCTTTTCAGCAGCATCAGTGAATAGTGGCTAGTACATTGTAATCTTCTAAAACAATGCACCAAACATCAACATCAAAAGAAACAAGAAAAGCTTCCATTCTAATTTTCCAGAACACATAGTCTGTTCCATCGAATAACGGAGCTATAGTTACAGAGGCACTATCTTGAGTATGTGCCATTTAAAAGACAAACTCCAAGACCAAGATCAATTCACGGTAATTAAACCTATCAGACGACCCTAAGCTCTGATACCAATTATTGCAGTTAAAATGACATTCAAAGGGGGGGTGTATCAGTGTTATAATAGATTTGACCAATTTTCACAAATTCAAAAACCATAGCATAGATCTGATCCCAATATAATCTAATTAATGCATTCATGGGTTGAATGTAATCATTCATAAAAAGAATTGAGAAAGATAATACCCAAATAGTCAACTAATATAATCAACAATCATAGTAAAGAAAAGGGAACTCAGAAGAACATAAAGACACCAGATTTTACCGAGTGGAAAACCCTCCTGGGGTATAAAAACCACTCCCTAAATGCCTTCCTGGCTTAATCTTTTAAACAAAAGTTCACAATGCCTTATAGGCTGATTTTTTAGCACCCACTCACGGAGCACCAACCCCTCAGTTTGAGATACCAATCTCAAGGAGCACCAACCCCTCAAATTATGTTTTAAACAATAATGATAACACAAAGGATTACTCTATTTTTAGTAAAGCACAAACATATCTATTCTCTCATCTACAAAATACCTTAAGAATCCACAAATTGAATCCCTAAAATATTATATAGAGAAGAGCTCCTTTTACAACATCTCTTCCTTTTGTATACATAGCTTATGAAGAGTTTACAATTCATTTCATACTGCCCAGATAATCTCAAAATTACAATAGAAGTACCAGCATAGAAAAAAGTTTTTCTGTAAGTATTTATACATCTTGTTTCAGGTACCAAGTCTTCAAGAATCTTCATGGTCAGGGAGAGCAGAGCCATGTTACTTCTCTTAAATTTTTTATGTCAGAGAATCAAGAGTCTTCTAAGAAAAATGGCTGAACCTCTGACAATATAGAATCAATGCTCTATCGAGCAAAAATGCTTCAGTGAAAACATAATCAAATGCTTTTAAATCCATTTTGAAACAGTTTTGCTAAGCACCCAAATGCCCAAAATAAAATTTCATTTTTAGAATACCCAATCAGATAAAATTCATTTCCAAAATACCCATAATCAAAAATAATAAATTTTGCAATGAGGAAGTTGAATTCAAAACTGTAACCGATAGAACCCCAATAATTCATTTTACCTCAGTCGAGCTTCTAGACAGAAAATTGTACCAAGAATAGCAGTCAAATGGACCCAAACAACCTGTTAGCCATTACAACTAGCTAGAGAGCAGCAATAAAGACAAGGGCACCATTTATCGTGACAAAATGATGAGTGATCTTAAAATGATATAGTGCCATGTTTGACTTTTGTACAACCATCAAAAGGGCACATCAAACCCTAAAAGAAATATATCGACAAGAGAAATGATTATTGCTGGAAAGTCATATCGATGAACAAATGTCACATCGATGTCCTCGTAAAGAACATTCACCATCACTAAGACAACATAAGTTCGGGAAGACGTTTTGTAGATTTTGCTGTGTTTCACTGAAAGACTTGTTCGCTGAGACATAGGGAAACTCTCATCAATGTTCTTTTGTTTTGATCATAGTCGCTGTGACTTATCACACTCAGGGAGACCTTTCGTAGAGAACACTAAGTCACATCGAAAAACCTTTTTTGCTCTTGAGAGTCGCTGTAGCTTCAAACCATCGAGGAGACATTATATCAAATGTCCTAAGTTTCACCGAGCGAACACTTAATTCATTTGGTCACCGTGACTTAAGATTTTTCCTGTCGATGAGACCATTTGTCCGAAGTGGGTCGCTATAACCAACTGACATTGGAGAGACCTCATGTAGAATACATAAAGTCATACCGAAACATTCTGACCACTTTAGTTCGCTAAGAGAATTCAATTCTCATACCAACAGAGTCCCTTTTGATTTCCATTCTCATTTCAGTCGGTGAGACAATTTGAAATTGCCACGACCTCATAATGAAAACCAACTTGTTTGGTCAAAATGAGCATTAAATAACACATCGGTGAAGCACAAAAAACTCATTGTGATATCATACCGAAGATAGAACTCCTACTGATGAATCCCCATTATCACCTATGGGCAAGACACAAGAGAGTCGGTGAGACCATATGCCAATGAGATTCCTTTGCTGTGGGGTTGGTAAGACTTTTGAATATCACTAAGACCCCATGGCGATGACTCCAACTCCTACCGAAGTGCACCCTCCCACCACAGGTTGGTGAGACACCAACAGACTCGGCAAGAGCCTACCGCGAACAATAACACTTATGCCGATGAAAAGAACACTATGGGGTCAACAAGACTTAGTCACCATTATGCCGAATGATGCCTGGAGATGAAAATCTCGATCACTGTGACATAACATTATCAATGAGATGTTTTGTAGACTTCAATATGTTTCACCGAAGGACTTAAATCTTAGCCATTCTGCATTGCTGAGACAGAATGGTTCTCAGACCAATAGTAAAGGTATGATTACCGAACAAAATATGCCCATGATATTAAACAGAAGATTGCCCTGAACAAAGCTAAACTGAATTGAAATGTTGATCCAGTGAAATACTTGACAACCCTAAAACCATTAAAATAACCTGTCGCTGTCAAAGAACACAAGCAGATCAGTACCTTCAAGAGATAAAAATACAAACTATGCACTGAAACTAAAATAGAAGCAAAGTATGCCAAGAGAGTAAACTGGTCACAGAAATCTAGAATGAATATTGTCCACTGCAAATTAGAGACCAACTGAATATAACCAAGCTGAGAGAATCATCTGAAACTATAGAGAAGTTTGACATCAAGGACAATCATAATTGAGTATCAACAAAGATAAGATCCTATAACTTAGGAATTAAATAAAGCCTAAGTAAACTTATGCAAAGTGTAATTAAATATTAATTACACCAAAAATTATTTATTGTAATTAATATTTATTGAAGAGGCATGAATTTCTATAGAGTCTCACCTCTCTTGATAGTGATCTATATTATTTGTAATTACATTTTATGAATGTCGACCTTGCACTTGAAGAGGTGCAACCTCTCCACCATCATGTATATATACAAGCTCATGTCATTCCATTCATTATCAAGTAAGTTTGTCTCGTTCTTTAGACAAGTGCAAATTATTCTTCAAAAAGCTACGCGTAGATTGTGAATTACTTCTAGTGCAGATCTAAGTCTCAGGAAGGGTAGATTGTTATCTGTTATTATCGCCATTATTGGCATTGAATATTGGCCTTGTGATTGGCCTCATTGTAAAGTGAATTTTTTCCTTTGTTTATATTTATAAGAGATATACTTGTTGCTAGGTTTTTCTCCCTCAAGAGGAGGGTTTTCCCAAGGTATCTGTTGTGTTATTGTGTTTGATTTTGAATTAAATTTATGTGCATTAAATATGATCATTAAAACAATAGAAACAACTATTTTTTTATTCACGTACATTTTAATATTTATTTAAAAATATATATTTATCAAAATTGGAAAAAAATAAATCCATGCACTAGAGTTTCAAGTTATAAATACACATAAAAAAATTTGAAAGGAAAAAAAAATTTACTATAAAAAGTTTGACGCCCCTTGCAACTTCATTTTTCAGCATTTTATTAGCAACTAAATTATAGTATTGAATTATTAAAAACTAGTTTAAGATAATATTATAATTTAAAAATAAAAATAAAAACATAAAATATACTAAAAACTACATATTTTACTAGTTTACATCATTTCAAAATTTAAAACATATATGCCACTTTTTATTGATTCAAGTTTAAAAGTTGGATCAATGTTAACTATTTCCTTTATAAAGTCTAACACAACTTTGTGTTTTTACCCTTATGCATCTCCTTCTTTATCTCTTAATCACTTTACCTTATATAATTTTATCTTTTCTATTTCTCTTTATCTCTCTATCTCTTTATGTTGCTCTTGTTAGGCCTAGTAGAGGAAGAAATAAAAATATATTTTTGTATTTCAAAAAATTGCATCCAGAATCCTATTTGAAGAAATGTTTACAACATTATTTGATAAAGAGGAAGACAGTTTAACTGGCACAACTATTTAAACTATCTAAATAGAAAAATAAAATTACAAATACGTTAACCTAGGATTAATGCATTAACATCACCCTCTTAATATGAAGGGGTTATCATGAAACTATGCAATATTTTGAGCTTCCCAAACTTCTCTTGGGAAAGCATTTTGGTGAAGATTTGTTAGCTGATTTGGAGCTTCTTAAAAAGAAACTGTTACTATAATGGATTTTGAATTTTTTCAAACTAAACCTGCTACCATGATAGGGTTCAAACTTTCATACTAATCTTGTTCCCTTGACATGTCTCAAGTTTGATAAAGAGCCTATTACTTTGACAATTCCCAACTTTTGATAATGAGCTTGTTGCTTTGACAAGTCTGAAATATTGATAATAAGCCTATTACTTGGACAAGTCTTAAATTTTGAAGAATAAGCTTGTTGCTTTGACAAGTCTCAACTTTGGACTTATTTTGTCCATTCTACAATTTGAAAAAATGACCAAACTTAGTGGCTAATATGAATAGTCACCAACTATCAATCTAGTACAACCATTATCACTAAAAATAATATATAAAATGTATCTGAAATAGCACACATTGGGTGTAGTCATTGAAAATAATATCGGATATGGCACATTGAGTGCAATAAAATAGGGAAGTGTAAATACCACACCAATCACAAGGTTGAATCTAAAATATACCAATATTCCCCCCCTTTGCAGATGAATGAGGAAAATTTCAACAACATGATCTCCTTGATGGAGTGACTTAATAAGAGGCAACACATTTTTCTCCATAGCCTTAAATAATTGGAATTCAACATCATCATAATCATCATAAACTGCATATACAACATAATCTTGACATAATCACATTTTTTAGCAAAATAATTCTTATCATTTTAGTGTAGAAAAATGTATCCCTTTACATTTTCACACTTTTTGGGTACTCTATACTAAAATTGGACTTCTTTATGCCTTATTTGGTCCTATTTTACATCCACAAGCCTTATTTAATGCATCTTTCCCAAGATAATCTCAACACATATCTAATGACCAATCATAATTTAATGATTTTGGGTTGTATGGCCCTGATTTGGTGATCTGGGACTCATACACCACCTTGGGAATATGGATCGCACCTAATTTTTGAGGCCTAATCCTAAATTTGGCATAGAACTTAACATTTCTTGAAATTTGTGTCTTAAGCCTAGCCTATTGGGAATCATACACCCTAACTGGTGTATGAGTCCCACTTAGCTTGGATCTATTTTAGATTTAAATTCTTGGTAGGATTTTATTCACCTAGATCTAATGTATGCTTGTAGTGTTGTAATTTCGGTAAATTTTGCATAAACAAGTATAAATACAAGCTTCTTTCACACATTTTCTCCTATCAACTTTGCAAGTCACCTAAGCAATTTAAGTATTCAAGCATTCTAGAAAATTTGTGATCAAGAGCATTCAAGATCTGATTATCAAGCATTTTGGTGCTATCTTGAAGGTTCAAGCATCATGTCAAAGTAAACATGCATCATGTTTGGTTTTGAGATAAAATTTGTAATGTAGACCTTATTATGATTCAACCAAGATTTCAAGTCAAGATCCATATCATTCAATCAAGAGTTAAGATCTACATTCATGCTAGCCATTTCATATAAGATTTCATCCTTCATATCAATGGTTTGGTGAGTTGCAACATACCATATTTTTTCCTTCATCATTCCTCCATTCTATTTTATTTCATTTCAAGTTTTGATTACTAAAATGGGGTTTTACCATGACAAATCCCTATCCACTAACAAAACACAATGTTTCCCTCTATTTGATGTGTGATTTGAAAATCTAGGTTGAAGATCCATTGAAGAGAAAGATTGGAGAAATTTCTCAAAGTTGTCATTTGAGTTGTCACCTTTCTTACAAAATCTTGGAAAGTCGCCTACAAGTAGGAATTCAAAGTTTCACACTCAGAGATCAGAAAGGAGATAAGCTATAAGAGAACACTAAAGGACATTAGAGTTTCATATCAACCCTAATACTGGGACTAAATCACCACTTGTGGCTTATGAGTCCTAGTATATACTAGTTTTCAGACTTTTTTTATAGATCTTGGTTTAGCAGTTGCAAATTTTGGTTTCGATATGAAATCGTAAACTGGAACTAAATCATTCCTACTAGCATATGAGTCCTAGTGTGCTTACAAATTCATAGTTTCAAGATTACATACGGGTATGTGTAGGATCATTATGGCCCAAAAAGTGGCAATATGATGGGTATGTGGCTGACGACTATTATTTTATCCAAAAGTGATGAAATGAAAAGGGTTTTTAAAGAAAATTCTCAGCTTTCCATCAATATAAATTATGCTTTACTTTAAATTTAATAATTAACTATTATTCATTTTCTAGTCAAATTATGACTAAAGTCCTGATTGATAGGCTGATTGAAAAATATTTATAGCTTTCAAATGGTATCACATTTTTTTAATCCAAAACATGCTTCGCATACTATAGGATTAAAAAAAAAATGAATTTCATAAAATTTTGACCAAGTTAAGGTGGTCGACATGAGTTTTATATTTTTTAAAAATTTGTAATAAAAATTCATAATTAATTACTTACTAAAAAATTACAAAGAAAAAGCATCACATCGAAATGAGTCCTCTACTTATATCTAAAATCTTATAAAAGATATTATCATTTTATTGTGGTTAGGGTGGTCGGACAAACACCTACTTATTTTTTCCTTGAAATTTAAGTACCACTACATTGAAATTTCAAATTTTCACCAAACAGATTTTCCTTTTTTTTTAAAAAAATAGTAGTTTAGAAACTACATTCAATTTTTTGCAGATTCTATTCTTACATATTTTTGAAATAATATAGATAACTTATTCAAATTTTTATGTTTAGTTTCCAAACTTTATTTTTATGAAATTTTGGCCACTTAAGGGCCTATTTTTTCCATGATGATCCTACACATACCCATACCTTGTTTCGAGCATCTTCAATTTTTTTAGGTGCACCTATGTTTATCTCCACTTTACTATTATTATTTGAGTTCATTTTATAGGTCATATAGTTAGGTTTTGCAAGTTACTTTCATTTCTTGTCTTTCTAAGCCTTTTCTTAGTGGTGAACCCCTCTTTCCTTTTCTTTAATCACACCCTAGGAAACCTTATAGAAAATCCCTTCTCTCAATTGCACCATTAGATTGAGATCTCTAAGGTTTCCTTTAATGAACTAAAGTGAAATAGGAGGTCCTATACCCTTAATTGTATCTCCCAAAATGTGGAAACCCCTATTTATATGTGTTCAATCATCACCAATAAAATTGTCATCACCCACAATATTCTCATCTATAGGAGATGGAAGCTCATTTGATGTGGCCTACCAAGGGAATAAATGCCTCTTATTGTGTGTGTGGATAGTATCAAAGGCTTCCAAAAACCTTCAAATAGCCTATGTGAAGGGATGATTATTTAGGTAGTTTTCCTGTATCAAGTAGTTTTTAACCCTTTTCATTTTTCATGCCTTTAAAAGGCTTGTACACATTATTTATTTTATCATCTCATCTCATTTTTCTGAATAGCATCTTGGTATTTGGTAGAATATATTTGTGCTTCTCTCATGTATTTGTGAGGTTTGTTTTCTATTGCAAATTGAGGATCTTAGGAAGGAATTTCCATATTTTTCATGGTATTAGAGCTCCTCCTCCTCCTCACCATCCTAGAGAGTTTCTGCCAAGGACATTAAAGAATTTTTTTCTTGCATTTTGTTTGATGTTTGGTTTGTGAAAGCCTTTCATACTACCTGTGCACACATTGAGAGGCCTTTGCACCCTTGATAGGCGACACAAAAGGAGGTTAGATATGTGAATTTTGCAGGCACATTAAATCCTACAATTCTAAAATTTTCATCAAAGGTTAGAAATTGAATAGAGGACACCATGTAAATACATCTGCATGCCACTATTTTCATGTTGGTGGTTGCAATTAGGTCAATAATAAGTGCAATTTTAAATTATTGCTAGCATTGGAAATGGAGGCACGATTTGTGGAAGCGTGAGGCCGTAGCTTTATCAAGACCTAAGGGTATGTACAGGATCATCACATGTGGAAAAAATAGGCCCTTAAGTGGCAAACAATAAGAAAAATTAGAGTTAGGAAACTTATAAAAATTTGAATAAGTTATCTATATTATTTCAAAAATATGTAAGAATAGAATTTTTATCAAATTGAATGTAGTTTATAAACTACTAGGTTTATTAAAAAAAAAAATCTATTTGGTGAAAATTTTAAATTTCAATGCAGTAGTACTTAAATTTTAGGGAAAAAATAAGAAGTAGGTGTTTTTCTGACCACCCTAACCACAATAAAATGATAATATTTTTATAATATTTTAGACATAAGTAGAGGACTCATGTCTAATGTGATGGATATTATTTTGTAAATTTTTTTCAAGTAAATAATTAATTATGAATTTTTTATTACAACTTTAAAAAAATATAAAAACTTGTATGTCTAACCACCTTAACTTGGTAAAAAATTCATGAAATTCATTTTTTTCTTTTTTTAATTCTATAGTATGTTAAGCATAGAATGTGATGCATGTTTTGGATTCCAAAAATGTGATACCGTTTGAAAGCAATAGATGTTTTTCAATTAGCCTATCAATCTAGACTTTAGTCATAATTCAAATAGAAAATGAATAATAGTTATTTATTAAATTCAAAGTAAAACATAATTTATATTGGTGGAAAGCTAAGAATCTCTTTTAAAAACCCTTTTCATTTCATCAATTTTGGGTTAAAAAAAAGTCGTCAGCCACATACCCTACAAATACATTTCATATTGCCACTTTTTGGCCCATCATGATCTTGTACATACCCCTAATCGACTTTGGGAAGGTGGATATTGTGGTTTGATGGTTTGATCTATCGAATACAAACTCCAATTCTCCCCATATGCTCGATTGTCACCCTAAAGGGCAACAAATTGTTTGTTGGGAGGCATTTTTCCCTTCAGAGGAGGTGTCATTTTCTTCTGAGGAGTTGAAGCATGTTGGATAGAGGCATCAAGCATAGAAGAGGAAATAAATTTCCATAGGTTGTATTGTTTCCATTTTTTTCACCATTCTTGTTGGGTGTGAAAAAAAATCACTATATTTTTTAACCTTGTTGTGAACATTTATCCCACATTTTCTATGAAGGTGTCTTTTTGGGCTTTATATGCTCCAACGCTCATACTAGACATGTGAAGTGCTTGTGTGCTCTATGTGGTGGCTTGTTTACTTGGTGAGTTGATTTGGAGATTTGGCTTGGTGATTTGGCATAGGAACCTGCCACAAAACACCTAGTAAGGTGTACAATTTTTTACTCAAATTTATTTAGATTAGGTTACATAATCATCCCTTTTTTCATTATTGCTTCCTGAAGTATTTTGGAAAGGTGAAATTTAATTTCAAGAGGCTTCATCATTTATTTTTAAGGTTTTAGTATAGTTTGGTGTATTTTTTCTTACTTTTGGTGTAAATTGTTGTCATTGTTACTCTTGATTCAATTGAATTTTTAACCCCTCATAACTATCATACTTGGAAGATTAAAATGTGTAGGTTCCTCCAATCTAAGGGTTTGTGGTCCACACTGAATGATACACAACCCACTTTTACCAGGGAGTATGAAACATTTGCTCACAAAAACAAGTGTGATGAAGCTATGGGTCTAATAGCTTTGCATATTTATGATCAAGCCTTCTTTTCCACATGTTGAGTAGTGTAATACACCTAAGGAGGTATGAGATGATTTCAAAAACATTTTTGGTTATATTAGTAAGTTCCATGCTTTGCAACTAGAGGCAGAATTAGCTTCTATTTCCCCTGATGCATTACCTTCCATTGATGATTTCTTAGTTAAGTTCAAATTTTTTGAGGTCACAACTGGCGGGATGTGGGAAAGATAAAACTGATAAGGAGTCCATTTTTTTTATTTTGTCTAAGTTGAGAGGTCCATTTGTAGTTTTAAATTCTACCTTCTACTCCACCATGGATGCTTTGGGCAATGCATTGAAAATTCCTTCTTTTGAGACATTTTGTGATCTTTTGACAAGGGAGCAAGCCAAACTTGCCTAGTTAGAGGGGGTCTCTATGAATCATGTATCAGTTACACAAGCATATCAAAGAAAAGAGAAGAAAAAACCTAAGGCTAAGAATTTTTTTAATGTGTCCTCCACCTCTTCAAAAGATATTAAACCTAAGAAGGAGAAGTTTAGTTGTATGTATTGCAATAAGAAAGGTCATGTGATGAACACCATTGTTATTTGAAGAAGATTGATGAGCTTTCACATATTCTTTCGTAGAAAAATATTCCACTTCCCTCATCTATGACTCCTTCTACAACCTCTCCATATCCATCTACATCACCTTCACCTTCATTCAAACCTACATAGTCAGGGAATGTAAGATTTGCAAGTGGAATGAAATGTAAAGAAGATAAACTCAAAGGAATTTCATTAGTAACTTCTACAATTCATTCTAGTCTTGGTAGATGATTTTTGGATTTAGGATCATTTCATCACATGGGTCTTACTCCCTATTCTTTTTTGGGTCTTCATCCTATTGATACTTCTAAGATTTTGTTGGGAGATAGTAAGTTTTTGGATATTGTGGGTGATAAGAAATGTTGAGATTGTTGATGGTTGTTTTAGAGACGTATTGTGTATTCCTAATTTGCACACAAATCTACTTTCCATCTATTAGATTATTTGAATGGTGAGGTACCTATGATTGTAGATTTCATTGCAGACTCTATTTTCATTAGAGAGGTTGATACTAGAAAATTCATGTTATTGTTCATGAAGTTGATCATGAGTCTCATCTCTATGCATTTTTCTCATTTTTTTGATGATGATGATTATGAGCCTCACACCCCTCTTGCTAGTGTTGATAGCAATTCCTTGGGATAGATTGGTCATTTGAACTTTGGAGTTCTTCAGACCTATCTTGATTCATCTCCTATTGATTTAGAGGATGGTTCTTTAGCACAACGGGATACTTTTGATCCTTCAAATCATTCTTTGTGGGATAGTCACTTAACAGTTCTTGCAGAGTTGTTTTATGAATCTCACATTTCTGATTTGGATGATGCATTTGAGAGTATATCCCTTCTTTTTTATGATAGTATTTTCATTGTTGTCACACCATTTGTGTCTATGGAGAATCTTGCTTCAGATTTTCCACATGGTCTTGTTGATCCACCTTCTTTAGTTGAAGTTGCACTTGATCATGATGTGACATTTGGTTATATGGAGGAACTAGGATATATTTTAGAGGAATCTTTCATGTTGATACTTCCTCTCCCTTCTCTTGTTTTAGAGTTGGATTTTCTATTGCATCAGTGGTTGTTTCTCCCTAAAGGGAGGCATGTCATTTGCAAACATGGGATATTCTTTATACTTCTAGGATTAGCACAAGAGTTTCTTCATCATGGGGGGGTCTTCATTGTTTCTACTCTTTTCTATGGGGTGGGTACATAGTCTCTAGATCCTTTTATATTTTTCTAAGATTAGTGATGGGAGTGGTCCAAGTGGGGGGACTTGTGAAGTCCTCCTTTCACTTTTTCAACTTTCTTTTGTCTCTTTTGGAGAGGAATCTTCTCCCATAGTGTTTTTCTCCTTTTCTCCAGTCGTGAGAGATTGCATTGCATAGCAATTGTGCATGATTACCTAACATGGCCTTGTAGCAGAGACCCATCTTGCATTTCATTTTGTATAATAATCTCCCTAAGTTTGCACTTAAGTGTGGTGTTAGTGTTAAGTTTTATCTTAGGGATAATTATTTGGGTAGTTTTCTCGTATCATGTAGTTTTTCACCCATTTCATTTTTCATACCTTTAAAAGTCCTATACATTATGTATTTTATCATCTCATCTCATTTTTCTGAATATCATCTTGGTATTTGGTAGAATAGCTTTGTGTTTCTCTCGTGTATCTGCGAGGGTGGTTTGTTGATCCTGGGAAGGAGCTACCATCTCCCACATCATTAACAATAGAATTACCAACATTATTTTCATCACCAATAGTAGCTTCACTCAACATAACCTTATTTGTAGCATCTAGCTCAATCTTTGTCAATGATGTCACAACTAAAATATCTAAAGAAGCATCTGATGTCTTCCTTATTACTAGTTCAAACAAAGGATTAGCAACATATAACATAGGATTTTGTGCTTTCTTTTAAAAATAATGAAAGGAATTATGAGTATGTTGAGAACATGAAGAAAAAGGATGTATATCAAAGCAAGTATTAGAAAGATGACCTTGACATCCACAATGGAAGTAAAATTTGACACTATTGGACTTATTGCATATTGCTTTTGGTTGCTTATATTTTTGAAATTCACAAGAATCATTAACACATGTAGGCTCAACATGAGATTTATTCATATGTCTCCCTAACATAAATTTTATGGGTTTAGAATATTCTAGGACATAAGAGCCAACAAAAACTTTATAACCAAGACCACATTTTCTCCTATTTAATTTTTGAGATTCCCAAACTCTACAATGGAATTTTTTTATAACTTTGATTAGTAGAATTTTTGAGTAAAAGGTTTAGATGCAACATGTTTCTTTTCTAACACATTAATTTTACTTTCTTGATTTTTTGAAATGCTAGAAGAAGGAACATAATGTTGGACATCCTTTTGCTTGTTTCTTTCTAACTAATCTTGTAACATATTAAGTTATTTTCTCAATAATATGTATTGGTTACAAAATTTCATGAATAGAGGTTTGTATTGCCTCCAACATTCAGATATTAATTTTTCATCATCTTCATGAATTTGTAGAGATAATATTCCATCATTGTAGAATGTGGACATGATTGTAAGTAGGAAAAAAATAGTTTGACACATCTTACATCATCAATTTAGACTCTTTTCCTTCATATTTTAATTACTCTCCGAAACCTTATTACTTCAGGGTATGTGTATGATCATCACGGAAAAAACAGGCCATTAAGTCGCAAAAAAAAATAGAAAAATCAGAGCTAGGCAACTAGATGTAAAAATTTGAAATAGTTATCTATATTATTTTAAAAATATGTAAGAATAGAATCTATAGAAAACTCAATGTAGTTTCTAAAATATTAGGTTTGTTTAAAAAAAAACAAATCTATTTGGTGAAAATTTGAAATTTCAATGCAGTGGTATTTAAATTTTAGGGAAAAAATAACAAGTAGATGTTTGTCTGACCACCCTAACCACAATAATTTTTTTTATTTTTTTTATAAGATTTTAGATATAAGTAGAGGACACATGTCCTGATGTGATGCATATTATTTGTAATTTTTTTTCAAGCAAATAATTAATTATGAATTTTTTATTACAACTTTTAAAAAATATAAAAAACTTGTATGTCTGACCACCTTAACTTGGTCATAACTTCATGAAATTCAATTTTTCTTTTTTTAATCCTATAGTATGTGAAGCATAGAATGTGATGCATGTTTTGGATTCAAAAAATGTGATACCGTTTGAAAGATATAGATGTTTTTCAATTAGTCTATCAATCAGGACTTTAGTTGTAATTTGAATAGAAAATGAATAATAATTAATTATTAAATTCAAAGTAAACCATAATTTATATTGGTGGAAATCTAAGAATCTCCTTTAAAAACCATTTTCATTTTATAAATTTTGGGTAAAAAAAAAGTCATCAGCCACATACCCATCATAAATAATTAAGTTAAAAAAAAAGATAATATCAATGGATGCAAAATATACCACAATGTATAGAAAATACTAATTTTGAGAGCCAATAAATGTGATAAAAAAATAACTAGATTGGAAAATTTAGGCATAATCAGGGAGGAACACCACCCATGTGATCACCTTTTGAGCAAAGAAAAAAGAAAATGAACACTTGACCAAATGCAAGGTGAATGATCACCCTCCAAGTCCTCAAGAGCCACTTTCCCCCTCTCTTTACCATCCTCAACTAACATCTACTCAAGAAGAGCAACAATAGTCATTATTTTGTTCATTTGTGTACAATGGAAAATAGTACCCTTTGCTTCACATGGAAATAATTCATGATAAATTGACTTAATGAGGCCTTGATTCAGGTGTTGTGAGGAATTATATGCATCCGCCTAGGTCTTAGACCCTTGCAAGTTGAATAACATGCTTTTAATGATGTCTTGTAAAGGTGTTGTAAATTCTTGTAATGGACTTCCACACTTTTCTAGACTTAATGAAGCCATTTATCCCTAATTCAATATTATAAAATGTGTTTAATAACATCATCACATCAATTTAGAAGGCTTGTGAATTAAACTTAATGTTAAACTAGTGTTTTAATGTGTCCCACACATTCACATTGGTTTGTGTGCCTTCCTAGGCTACGTGGACCTCATTTAGTGTTATAAAGTGCATTTAATCACACTTTCACATTGAATTTTGTGTCCCAAACCCTAATTAACCTTTACATCATCACTAATAGGCCCTATTAACCCATATTGTGCATCTCAAGGCTTAAATTGATCAAATGACCGACAAAGTTGCAATTTAAACCTTATTTCCTTACCTCCTAGCTTCTTAGCTATCAAATTGGCCCTAGTGGGACCCATTCACCATGGGTGGTGAATGAGTCCCATTTGGCTCATTTTTGACATTTGAGTGGGAAAAAAAGTGAAATTTAAGTTTAATTTCACTTCATGTCGGCCTATGATGAGGTATTAATAGGTAAAATAGGTGAAATAATTATAAATTTAAGTATTTTAACCCAAATTTGCATCTCTTATGATTATTCATCCATCAATCTTCCATTTAAAGTCAAGCAACTTAGGGTTTTATCATTTCAAGTCACCAAGACATCAATTTTTAGACATTCAAGGGGAGATTCTAAATGTTTTGCTGCAAAATTTTAAGATAAAACATCATGGCAAGGTAATCAATACCATTATTGTGTGTTTCATTCCATTCTTTTATAATTTTGTTTTAATTACTTAAATAGGGTTTGACCAAGGCAAACCCCTATGCCCTAACCTTCAATGTTTCTCCTTCTTGTCTTGTGTGTTTACATATTTATACCTCTTGGAAGATTGGAAATCATTAATAATCAATTTGAAAGGTTCGTCAAGTCTTCTCTTAATTCAACAAGTCAAAATATAAATGAAAACTCATTTTTCAGGTTTAGAAATTAGAGTTTTAGGAGTGAACACATGTAGCAAACCAAAGTGTAGACTAAAAGCTTTGGATTTCACTTTCAAATATTTAGAAATTCAAAAGTGGAATCATTCACCATGAGTGGCGAATGAGTCCCACTTCCAGGTCAATTTTGAGTTTTTTGCATTTGTAGATACCCTTTTATCAGAAGTAGGTTTTGGCTCAATTTTGTAGAGCTGGGACTGATTCATCTAAAATGGTGAACAAGTCCCTCTAGGCCTGAAAATCAATATCAACAACATTTCAAATGTCATCTCCAGTCTTCATCCACAATCCAAGTGCAAAAGTTCAGTTTGGTCCATTTCTATTCATTTCCATGTGTCCTTACATTACACAATGTGTTTTCAAACATTGCATGTTTCTTAGGTTGCATACTTTAATCAATTAATTTCTTAGCTTATTTGCATTTAGATCATCTCATTTAGCCTAAATAATATCATACATTTCCTAATTTGAGTGAACTTAGCTAGATCTTTTGGCCCTTATTTCTCCTTTTAGGTGAAAAACCGTAGAAATGCTAGAAATGATTAGGATGCCAAAAATCTACAGTTCAATTTGTTTCTACCATTTCTATACCACATTAATGATCTTGGAAAAAAAATGATATCCCACTGCCAATCATCAATGAGCAATCCAACTTCCTCAAATCAATGGAAATGAATATTCCAGGCACAACTTATTAAACACCTTTATAATAGATTAACTCCTCTTTTGAAGATGCCTCTATCCATCATGTACAAGGATAGATTATACCACACCAAAATTCTTGGACTACAAGATTTCCAAGGTTGTACACGCATTTGTAGATACACTTTCAATGTTTTGTCTTCACTTCATCTTTACGGATAGCCTCAAGTGCCAATCTTCAGGCCTCCTCTATTGGTTAGTTGGATGTTGTGGTTGTGTTGGTGATATGTGGTTGTCATTGATGTCAACACTATTAGCATAAATTCATTTGGAGTTGTATATGTCGAGGATATTGAGAAAATTGTAATCAATGAGTTATAGGTTGTTAGTAGTGAAGTGAAGTTCAGTATATCGGTTATTTCTATACATTGTTGATCAGAGGTTGTGGAATAAAGGGTTTGTTGCTAAGTGTATCTCGTTTATCCACATCAAGTTTCAGAGATCCGCATTAAGATTTGATCAAGTTATGAAGATTTTCATTTTGACAATTTTTTTGTTTCTTCAGTTGGTGTTCCTAATTGAAGATGATGTTATTTTAGTTGGTTCAGTTGTTGCAGATGCTTCTCTTGTGATTTGTGATTCTTGTAGATGTTTCTAGATCATGCTCTATCTTTTTTGCATGTCTCAATTGATCATTGTGCTCATGATCCAAGAATTTCTCCTGTGTTTTCATGTTTTTCATGTTCTTGGCTGACATAGTGTTTGTAGCGTGTTGTGGATCTTTGAGGAGAAATTAATTGAAGTTTTTTCACATTGAATATGTTGGTTTGAGTCCTCACTAATTTGTGGCCAACCTTGGTTGATTCACATTAATAATCTTTAATATTTTGGGCCAATAGTTTATATTCATTTTATTATTTCTTTGTAGCTGACATGAAGGGATGAAATTTCTAGTTGTGGATATATATAAGTGATTGTTCATTTCATTTGAAGTATGTAGAATGTGTGTGTGTGTGTGTGTGAATAATGTTCTAAATCATTTGAAGGATGAGAAAAGTGTGAAGAAGAGTGATGAAGAGTGGGAAAGTGTTCATGTGCTTTATTGGAACTATAATCAGGCATTATTAGATGTTATTTCCTCAATTCAAAATCTAGATGGTTGTAATTTGAATCTCTTTGTAAGACAATGTATCTCCCTTCATAATTGAGCAGTGAGCTCTAGGCAGCATGTGTGAATGCATGTGCATTCCCCATATTTCATTTTCATTATACTTTTAACAGGGTATAATCTTGTGGATTGACCTCCACTGTGGTTTTTCCCCTAATAGGGTTTCCACATAAAAAATCTTGGTGTTATGTGTGTTTCTAATGTGTTGATGATTTATGCTTTCATGGTTATTTATCAAATTTGAGAATAAGTTTAATAAGTTGAATAAGTTTTGAATTTCTATGACAACTGATTCACCTTGCCCCCCTTTCAATTGTCTACCCTTTTATTTCTAACAATTGGTATTAAAGTAGGTTCCTTGGAAGAATTTTAACAACTTAAGGTGATTTGGGATGGAAAGTTACAAGAAGGATAGTCTAAGATTTGATGGAACAAATTATTCTTTGTGGAAGACTCAAATGGAATGTCATCTAAGATACATTGGTGAACCCTACTGGAGTATTACAAGTAATATGTATATTATTCCACAGAATGGTCCTACTACTTATGTTGAGATCAAAGATGTTGAGTATAATATTTAGGCTAAGGAAGGTTTGTTGAGTGCTTTGACTAATTATGAGATGACAAATGTTATGGATTTGAAGATTGCTCATGAGATCTATAAAAATTTGGAAACCTTGTATGAAGGTAATGCTAATGTGAAAATTTCTAAGTTGTAGAGTTTGAAAGGGAAATATGAAAGCTTGAGAATGGTTGATGATGAGAACATTAATACTTTCATGAAAAGACTGAATGAACTTGTGTGTGGTATTAGATGTGTTGGTGGAAAGATAGAAGAATATGAGATTGTTGCTAAAGTGCTCAGATCCCTATCTGATTCTTAAAAAGTCAAAGCTAGTGCTATTGAAGAGCTTTGCACTGTAACAAACATACCCAAGGATACATTGGTTGGTAAGTTGACTACTTTTGAGTTGAGAAAATTTGGTGATTCCCTTTCTAAGGCCAAATCTTCATTTAAGGCTACTACTTATGGAAGAGACAGATAGAGATATGATCCAAGTGAAAGTTCATCTACAAATACATTCAATTATGAGGATAAAATTAGACAGATGGAAGAAGAAGAAAGAGATCTAGAAGAGCTAGAAGAACTTATTGTCAAAATAGTACCGAGAGGAAAAGGTAAGTATGAAGGAAAATTTCCTCTTAAATGTTTTTCTTGCAATAAGATAGGTCATTTTACATAAAGGTGTTTGGAAAGAGCTACTAAACCAAGACATAAGAAACCTAGATTTCAAAAGAAGTGTTACTATGTTGTTGATGAAGGTGTGACATATGATGAATGGGTATTTATTGATATCAAAGAAAATAATATTGTATCTACTAAATCTGTTCATTGTACAAATGTGGAGAAATACCTAGCTACTCGAGTTGAAGAGAAAGATGAATGGGTAATTGATAGTGGATGTTCACATCATATGACAAGATACAAAAGTAAGTCTATAAGCTTGAAAAGTACGATGGTGGTGTTGTAAGATTTTGCAATAATACAATTGGTGTGATCCATGGAAGAGGTTGCATTTCTCTTGACGGTAAGCATAATACTGATGATGTTCTGTATGTGGAAGGCTTGAAGCATAATCTTTTGAGTGTTGGTCAAATGGTTGATAAGCGATACAATCTTCAATTCAAGGATGCAAAGTGTAGAATATTGAGTTCTAAAAATGAAATTGCATCAGTTACCAAAAAAGGTAATATCTTTCACTTGAGTGATGCTAGTAAAAGTTGTTTGATTGCTCAAGTTGATGAAAGTTGGTTATGGCATAGGAGGTTGTGTCATGTTAACTTTGATAATATTGTCAAGATAATTTCCACTAAGGATGTGAGAGATCTACCCAAGTTGGTTAAACCTACTAATGCAATATGCAAGGAATGTCAATTTGGAAAGCAAACCAAGATTTAATTTCTGAGTAAAAAGCATCATTCAAATGAATTGTTAGAGCTTGTGCATTCTAATCTGTGTGGTCCCTCTAAGGTCAAAATTTTTCAAGGTTATAGGTATTTCATGTTACTCATTGATTATTAATCTAGAATGGTATGGGTTACTTTCTTAACAGAGAAATATGGAGCACTGGAAAAGTTCAATATTTTTACAACTATGGTTGAGATAGAGACAAGGTTCATGATTACATGTTTGAGATTAGATAGAGGTGGTGAATTCAATTCTAGTGAATTAAATTCTCTTTTGTGAAGAACATGGAATAGACAATTATCTACACCACGGACCCCTCAACAAAAATGGAGTTGTGGAAAGGAAGAACAAAACAATTGAAGATGTTTCTAGAACTATGATGCTAGAGGAAATGTCCCTCATATCTATTGGAGAGAAGTTGTGAGTATTGTTGTGTACACACTCAACTGGGTACAAATCAAAGGTGATACTAGTAAAACCCCTTTTGAGCTATGGACTGGTCAAAAGCCTACTGTTAAATACTTCAAGATATTTGGAAGAAGATGTTATATTAAGAGAGATGAAGACATAAGAAAGTTTGATTCTAGGAGTGATGAAGGTATCTTTTTGGGTTATTCTACTAAAAGTAAGGCCTACTGGTGTTACAATAAAAGATTGAAGAAAATGGTTGAAACTGCAAATGTTAAGGTTGATGAAGACTTCTAGGTACACTATCTAGAACCTTTGGTTATGATTTTGATGATTAGGATAATAGTACAAACAAAGGAAAGAATGTTCAGACTACAAATCAAGTGTAAATCAATCTGGTAAATTAAGAAAATGAAGAAGAAGGAGAAACTGGTGAAAGAGAAGAAGAGAGATCATAAGAGCTTGAAGTTGAAGAACACCCTAAGAAGACTCTAAGGTATGTAAGACTGAATCATTCAAAAGATCAGATTATAGGTGATAAGAACAAAGTTGTCCAGACTAGGAGAAAGATTGTAGAAGAGTATTGCTTGATATCAAAGACTGAGTCTACTAGTGTCAATGAAGCATGTAAAGATGAGTATTGGATTGAGGGTAAATGCAAGAAGATGAGCCCCTGAAACGTGGAAGTTTTTTCCTTAGGTAGAAAAATGAAATTGGCTTGCAAAAAATGGGATCATGCTTTTTAATAAATGGAATCCCAGTTTCAAAAAGTGGGATGCCATTTTTTAAAAACGGTATCCTATTTAGCTTCGAGATCCTAAGCCTAAATTTGAAAAAAAGGATCCCGTTTTGAAATTTTTCCAAAAACAAAAATTTCCAAAATGGAAAGTTTTCAAAACTAAATCTGCTTTTGAAAATTTATATTTTAGAATCTTCCAATTTTTTAAAATTTCCATTTTTGGAAAGTTTTCAAAACGGGATCCTATTTTGAAAACTTTCTGTTTTTGGTAATTTTCAAAACGGGATCATGTTTCATATAACCATAAAAAATGTTTTTTTTTATGAAACGGGAAACGAGATCTCATTTTTTAAAATTATGATTTTTTTGGGCAGGTTTTTGGCTTGTTTTTTGGTTTAAGAAATGGCTTGGGGACTCAAACCTAAGCTTTGGACCTGGTTTGACCTACAACTTGAAGGTCCTATTAATGTCATAGGAAAATAGTGACTTTGGACATATGTTTGAAGACCTATTTTGCAGAATTTTTTTATGAAATTAAAACCCATTGTAGATGAGACAGTGCAGATTCCAAATATGTAAAAAAATTTATTATTTGATTAATTTTTCTATTTTTCAATTAATTTCTAATGAAAGTAGTCCATAAACTTAAATTATCAATTTTTTTTAGTATTTTAATAACTTTTGATCAACATAATATTTTGATGAACAGATTGCACGAGAACAAACTTCAGACAATTCTTTTCAATTTAAAAAAAAATCAAAAAATGATAAGTTTAGATCATTTTATGCATGTTGTACACGATGATTTCTCAAAACGACAAATATGCCTAATAAAAATTTAACAAAAAAAAATTAATAAAAAATTACAAAAAAATATTGAAAACAAGCTTTAGTGAGTCACAAATCTTTTTCCAAAAGGATTTAGAAAAATATGATAATTTAGGTCAAAATATGGATGTCGTACATGTGCATGGTATGGTATAAAAAAGTGACTTTTAAATATTGGTTTTTAGAAACACCAATTGAAACTCAATTTGTACAATCTGGGTATTGAAATAAATTACATATTTGGAAACTAGACTCCGAGTACTATATTTTATGATTAGTGAATTTTTTGAAGATTTCATCTCTAAGTGCTTCAAATTTTAAGGTCAAATGTGTCAAATTCTCAAAATAAGGGAAAACACTTCCACTTTTTGGCCAAAAAGTGGACACAATTTCTTGCCAGCACCCTTGAAGCAATGAAAGAAGAATTGAAACAAATTGAAAAGAATGATACATGGATTCTTGTTCCTAGACCTAAGAATAATAATGTCATTGGAACCAAATGATTCTTTAGAAACAAACTAAATAAGCAAAGCAAAGTGGTTAGAAACAAAGTAAGACTAGTATGTAAAGGATATTCACATATGGAAGGAATTGATTTTGAAGAGACCTTTGCCCCTATTGCTAGAATTGAAGCTGTAAGATTATTTCTTGCCTATGTTGCTCATAAGAACTACAAAGTTTATCAAATGGATGTAAAATCAGCTTTCCTAAATGGTGAATTGGAAGAAGTGTATGTTGAGCAACTTGATGGATTCTAGTTGTCTGATAAGCAAGATATGGTGTGTCAGTTAAAGAAAGCATTGCATGGACTCAAGCAAGCCCCTAGAGCATGGTATGCAAGATTGGATAAGTATTTGATGAAGCTTGGATTTAATAAAGGTACTGCTGATAGTAATTCTTATTTCAAGATTGATCATAATATAGATTTGATTGTTGAAGTTTTTGTTGATAATATCATTTTTGGAGGAGATGATGGTTTATGCATGAAGTTTGCTAATGAGATGAAAAATGAATTTGAAATGTCTATGATTGGTGAGATGAGGTTATTTTTTGGATTGCAAATTAATTAGTTAGATAAAGGTAATTTTATATCTCAGTCCAAGTATGTGAAGGAATTGTTGAAGAAGTTTGGTAAGGAAGATTCAAAGCTAGTTGGTATGCCCATGGTGACTAGATGCAAGTTGACAACAAAAGATGATTCTTTGAAAGAAAATTAGACAAGATACAAATCAATGATTGGTGGATTGTTGTATTTAACTCAAACTAGGCCTAATATCATGAATGTTGTATATATTATTGCAAGATTTTAAGCTAATCTGAAGGAATCTCATGTGGCTGCTGTGAAGAGAATTTTTAGATACTTGAAGGGAAAAATTGATCTTGGCCTATGGTATCCTAAAGATGATGATCTTACTTTGAGTGTCTTTACTAATGTTGATTGGGTAGAATATTTGAATGACAAAAAAATTACTAGTGGTGGAGCATTTTTCTTGTGTAAGAAGCTAATTTCATGGTTAAGCAAGAAGCAGAATGTCATTTCCTTGTCTACTGTAGAGGCCAAATACATTGTTACTACCAATAATTGTAATCAAGTCCTATGGATGAAATAGATGTTGAACGATATCTGAATTATTTATGATAAGCCTATTTCTATATTTTGTGATAACTCAAGTGTTGTTAACATTTCCAAGAATCGAGTGCTGCATTAAGAAAAAAATCATATATCTATCAATTTTCACTTTTTGAGGGAGAAGGTAAGTGAAAAGAAAGTCATACTGGAGTATGTTCCTACTAAGGAGCAGATTGCAAACATCTTCACCAAGCCATTTCCTAAGGATAATTTTGAGTATCTCAGAGGGAAGTTAGGGGTGATTACCCCTCCTAATCAAAACTAAAGATGCATTGCATTGCATCAGTATGTGCATTTCACAACCATATCTTTCTTTGGATTGATGTTGTGGTGGCTAATACTCAAGGGGAGTAGTCAGATGGTTCAAATATTAGAGATCTTTGTCATTAATGTCAAAGGGGGTGAAGAGTCATGTGAAAAATTGGTGATTATTTGGGGAGAAGAGCCTTATGGGGAGAAAGATTATGTGAAATTTTTGAGGAGAATATGAGTCAAAACCTAAGTAGGAGTTAGTTACATTAGTGTTTTTCACATCATGGTTTCCATTAATGCCAAATGGGGAGATTGTTGATGTTGTGGTTGTGTTGTTGATACGTTGATATCTCGTTGTCATTGATGTCAACACTATTAGCATAAATTCATTTAAAGTTGTATATGTCGAGGATATTGAGAAAATTATAATAAATGAGTTACAGGTTGTCAGTGGTGAAGTGAAGTTCAGTATGTGGGTATGTACAAGATCACGATAGTCCAAAAAGTGGCAATATGATGGGTATGTGTAGGGTATGTGGCTGATGAATTATTTTTTATCCCAAATATATGAAATGAAAAGGGTTTTTAAAGGATATTTTCAGCATTCCACCAATATAAATTATGATATACTTTGAATTTGTTAGTGTAATTAATATTTAATTACGCTTGCATAAGTTTACTTAGGCATTATTTATTTCCTAGGTTATAGGATCTTATCTTTATCTTTCGAGCTATCTTGTTGCTCAAGATAAGATTAGGTATTCTCATCTTTGCTTTTATAAAGCAAATAATCTCTTGTAATTAATGTCCTTTTCAAATATATCAAATTGCATGATTTTATGCAATCTCTGCTTTTTTGTTTTCCTCTTTTGTGGAAGGTTATTCTGGTTTGCAATCAGATCTTGGCTATTCTCACATGGTATCAGAGCCACGATTCGCAGCCCCTTCTCATCATTTTCGGAGGAACACAGTGCAAAGCTCATTTGAGGTCCCTCAAGGGTTTCAATCCTTGAGCACATTCATGCAGCGTCTTGGATCAGATCAGAGTTTTTCGTTGGATTCAGAATGCTAGAAAAAGTCAGAAATAAATTTTATTTTATTCATATTCATCACCGTTTGCCAGATCTGCGAGGGTCTCAAGCTCGGTGATTTTTCAGATAGATCTGGGGATCACCTGATTTTTGGAGCACTTTGGGCCCAAACAGACCTCGCCGTTGGATTCGCAGCGCCCAAAAACCCCCATTTGCATATAAAATTTGTCCAGTTTGGACAAAATCATCTGGAGAAGCAAAAAATTTTTACCAAAGGGTCGTACGGCCCCCAGGCACGCTCTATGAGGCATAGATTTCGAGAAAAATTCAAAAAACAATTAAAAAAAATCAAAATTCAAGCGCAGGTTTTGCGCGGCCAAAACAAATGGCTCCGCCACCCGGCGGCCACCGAGCGGCCACCGGGCAGCCGCCGGCCCACCACCACCACCGGTGGCTCCCCCTTGCAGCGCCACCGGAGTGGTCCGCCAGCCCTTGAGGGCTTAACCCATAGCGACAGGGTCTTATGGGTGACCAGCACCCACGCGCCAGCCCCCGGCCGGACCTCCAGCCCCTGCGGTGGTCATGTGGGTGACCAGGGGCCGCACCCAGCACCCTACACTTCAACCCCCTGGTCCGCCCATGCGACCAGGGGCCTTATTTTTTAGCCCCTGAGGGCTCTACATGGCTGAATCGGACCTTTTTGGAGCAGTTTCACGGAAACGATCATAACTTTCTCATACGGTGTCATTTTTTTGCAAACGAGATATCACCGGAAATCTGTTTCCGAGCTCTACGCAATGATGCTGGTGATATTTTCTGGTTTTTCGTTTTTGATGTCATTTTCTACCTTGGAAGTCAGATGTTGCCTTTTTCACTCTGGGACGCATATCTTTTCACTTGCTTATCCATTTTTCACAATGTTTGCGGTGTCGGAAAGCTGGTTTCAGCCTCTATGCAGATCTGAGGTCATTTCCAAAAAATGTGTAACTTATTTTATGCATGCATTCATTTTTGTTTAGTGTGTTAGGTTTGCATTTTCACCTATGTTTCTATAATTTTGCATTATCTCCTTATGCAATCATTGGGTATTGCAATAAACGAACTGATATAAAGTTCCATTAAGGGGGGTTATTGCATCCATATTTCATTTTGGTGACAACTCGCATGAGTTTGTCTGGTTTCTTGTTGTCTCTTTTTAGCTTATTTCTTGCTTAGCTAGACACATCGTTGGTTGTTTCGGTTCACACTTCACATTGGGATTTTATGGTTCTTGATCCTCATTGGTTCAGATCTTTTCCATTTGAAGGCCATGTTTTTATGGTGAATGTTCTAGAATCTTGATGGTACTCGTCCTATGGGCAGTTTTAGTTTCAGTTTAGCATTGGCTTCGAGACACAACTTCCAGATTTGTCATCATTATGGGTCCATTCATCTACTGTTGCTTACAGATTCCAGAGTTGATCCAATATCTGAGTTTCGAGTGTTCCGTGGCATCGAGTCTTTTGTTGCTTTATCATGATTCCTTGAGTCAATTAGTGACTCTCATTCGGTTTCAGTAGTATACAGAAGAATATTTCCTTGCTTTCCTATATCAAGTTCCAGTGTTACTCTACAGAGCTCTTCCAGTGATTCTTCGCAGCAGTTCATCTCACTGAGGGGGGTTTCTCTCTCTTTACATTTGTACATGAGTACCTGATCAGGCCTTGTTGCCAGGACTCATATTTGCACAATAATTTACTTCTCCCTAAGTTGCACTTATTGGGGGGTGTTAGTGTAATTAATATTTAATTACGCTTGCATAAGTTTACTTAGGCATTATTTATTTCCTAGGTTATAGGATCTTATCTTTATCTTTCGAGCTATCTTGTTGCTCAAGATAAGATTAGGTATTCTCATCTTTGCTTTTATAAAGAAAATAATCTCTTGTAATTAATGTCCTTTTCGAATATATCAAATTGCATGATTTTATGCAATCTCTGCTTTTTCGTTTTCCTCTTCTGTGGAAGGTTATTCTGGTTTGCAATCAAATCTTGGCTATTCTCACAGAATTTAGCAAATAATTATTATTCATTTTCTATTTGAATTATGACTAAAGTCTTGATTGATATGTTGATTGGAAAACATCTATAGATTTCAAACAGTGTCACTTTTTTTGAATCGAAAACATGTATCACATTCTATGCTTCACATACTATAGGATAAAAAAATGAATTTCATGAAGTTTGGATGAAGTTAAGGTGGTTAGACATACAATTTTTTATATTTTTTTAAAGTTGTAATAAAAAAATCATAATTAATTATTTACTTGGAAAAAATTACAAATAAATATGCATCACATTCGGACATGATTCCTCTACTTATATCTAAAATATTATTAAAAAATAATTATCATTTTATTGTGGTTAGGCTGGTCACAAAGACACCTACTTCTTATTTTTTCTCTAAAATTTAAGTACTACTGCATTGAAATTTCAAATTTTCACCAAATAGATTTTTTATTTTTTTAAATAAACCTAGTAGTTTACAAACTACATTCAATTTGCTATAGATTCTATTCTTACATATTTTTTAAATAATATAAATAACTTATTCAAATTTTTATGTTAAGTTGCCTAATTTTCATTTTTCTGAATTTTTTGCCACTTAAAGGCCTATTTTTTCCATGATGATCGTGCACATACCCATGTCGGTTATTTCTATACATTGTTGATTAAAGGTTATGGAATAAAGGGTTTTTTTATTTAGTGTATCTAGTTTATTCACGTTGAGTTTTAGAGATCCACATTAAGATTTGACCGAGTTATGAAGATTTTCATTCTGACAATTTTTTATGTTTCTTCAGTTGGTGTTCCTGATTGAAGATGATGCTATTTCAATTAGTTCATTTGTTGCAGATGCTTCTATTATGATCTGTGATGCTTTTGTATGTTTCTAGATCATGCTAGATCTCTTTTGCATGTCTGCATTGATCATTATGCTCATGATCCAATATTTTCTCCTGCATGTTAATGTTTTTCTTGTTCTTGGCTGACATAGTGTTTGTAGCGTGTTGTGGATCTTTTAGGAGAAATTAATTGAAGTGTTTTCATGTTGGATATGTGTTTTGGGTCCTCACTAAGTTGTGGCCAACCTTGGTTTATTCACATTGATATTCACATTGATAATCTTTAATGTTTTGGGTCAATAATTTATATTCATTTTTTTATTTCTTTGTGGTTGACATGAAGGGATGAAATTTCTTATTGTGGATATATATAAGAGATTTTTCATTTCATTTGAAGTATGCCAAATGTGTGTGTGTATTAAAAATGTTCAAAATCATTCGAAGGAAGAGAAAACTGTGAAGAAGAGTGAAGAAGAGTGGAGAAGTGTTAGTGTGCTTAATTGGAATTGTAATAAGGCATTAGCATATGTTATTTTCTTAGTTCAAAATTTGGATGGTTGTAATCTAAATCTCTTTGTAAGATAGCGTGTCTTCCTTTGTACTTGGGCAACATTTGAGCTCTAGGAAATGTGCTTGAATGCATGTGCATTCCCCATATTTCATTTTCATTATACTTTTAATAGGGTATAATCTTGTGGACTGACCTCCATTATGGTTTTTCCCCTAACAAGGTTTCCACATAAAAAAAAATGGTTTAATGTTTGTTTCTAATGTGTTGATGATTTATGCTTTCATGGTTATTTATTAGATATGAGAATAAGGTTAATAAGTTGAATATTTTTTGTGACAACTGATTCACCCCCCTCTTAGTTGTCTTCCCTTGTATTGCTAACATGGTCATCATTGCATAGGCATAGAGATTGAAACTACTCTGATACCATTGTTAGGCCTAATAGAGGTAGAAATATAAACATGTTTTTGTATTTCAGAAAATTACATCCAAAATCCTATTGGAAGAAATTTTTACAACATTATTTTATAAAGAAGATAATTTAATTGTCATAACTATCTAAACATAAAACTAAAATTACAAATGTGTTAACCTAGAAGATTAACACATTAGAAACTCTCTCGATGTGACTTTATATATATATCCATGTTTCTCCTCTTCTATTTTTCCTCTCTTTATCTCTTTTACTATATCTCTTTCTTTGTCCCTCTTTATTCCTCTATATATCCACCTTTATCTATGTATCTTTATCTTGTGTTCTATGTATCCATAATAAATTAAATTAATTCTAATAACTTTTAGTTATTATTTGTAATTTCATAAAAGAATAAAAATAATTAAATGGCCTTTTATTCTTGCTATGCTATGAGCTTTGGGTTTTGGGCCTAACTTCATTCAGACTATTTGAATGCTCTTTATGGATGCCTCTACTTGCATCACCATTAATGGCCATCAATCCTTTGTATTTGGACTCTTTCATTCCATTCGTCAAGGGTGCATTCTTTCCCCCTCTTTGTATGTATTTGTTGTTGAGGGATTTGGCTACCTTCTGGCCAACATGGTTTTCCAGTAGCATGTCAAGGGAATCTCTCTGTCCAACTATCAGGCTCAACTGGTTAATGGCCATTTTGTTGATGACTCTTTCCTTACTCTCTTGGAGGAAGAAGATACTATTACAACAACCCTAGATTTTCTTAACATCTTCTGTCTTGCTTCTAGTTCTACCATTTAGTGGCACAAAAAATTGTGCTACAGATAGTCTATCTTTCTTTCTCCTCCTTGGTTGCAGCAGTATGGTTGGAAGTGGATTGGGCCATGAGATATTTTTTGGTTTCTGAGTATTTCCTTTTCTTTCCAAGCATCTTCAGTTGAGCTATGGCAAGATTTACTCTACTGAGTCAAGCATAAGCTTACTAATTTGATTACCAAGCCCCTCTATCTAGCAAAGAAATTTTAGGTTAGCTCTAAAGTTCTGGCAACTACCCATGTCTATTATTCTTCCTGTTGGGCCCCTTCCAATGTTGCCTATGGCAAGCTTGAAAAATTGCTCTGATATTTTCTTTGGGCCTCCTCTAAATCCCACAGAGGGTTTCACCATGTTGTTTGGGAATTTTTTTCCTTCCCAGAGATTCTGGAGGACTTGGGTGCCTCTCCACTCAATGACAAGGGACTTCTTTATGTGTTAAATGGAATATTTGTTCCCTTACTAGGGATGAGGCCTGGAAAATTCTTCTCAAGCATTGTATTCAATAAGGCTTTCATATCCATAGACCCACTTGGAAGCGAATTAGCTTTCAAACCCTTCTAGTCATGGAGGAACTAGTCTAAATGGTTAGGAATTTTTTGGCCAAAAGTATTTGGCAAGCCTAGGAGGCTATCAAACCTTGACTCTGTTGGGCTAGCTCTAGTTTTCATGATGGGCTTTCACTCAACCAACATAATATTTGGTGGTTGCCTCTTTTTTCTTGCAATGGTTAGTAGTTGGATAAGTCACCTTGGCTTAAGGTGTTTAGATTCCACAAGAAGGGTATCCATACCCTACAACAATTATTTCATAGACCCACAAAGTGTATCATGTCGTGGGAAGATTTTTCTACCCTATATAGGCTTCATAACTAGAACTGTGCTACTTATGATGGTCTGGTGAATGCTATTCCTATAAAAATGCTTCATAAGGTTGGAATCTAGGGGACCAAATCCTGGTGGAAAGGCTGGAAGTGGTATCCAGACACCCCTTTCAGGAATTACAAGCCTCAACTTGGTTACAGGTGGCTTTCACCACACTTCTCTATGATTCAAAGTTTGAACCAGAGGTGGCTTCTTCAATCTCCCGCTCATGTCTGACATAAAATATTCATTGCCACTTGGTCTACAAGTGTTGAGCCGAAACTCGCCCACTTTTCTTGGTATATTCTTTTCCAAGGCTTGCATGTGGGTTCTTGACTTGCTCACTTGGGGTCCAAGACCCTCGTTACCATTTTTGTGGGAAAGCTGAGAATTTTAAGCATCTTTTCTAGTTTTGTACCATAGCTTAGAAACTTTTTGCTGACTTTCTTTTTGTAGCATTTATCCTTAATGTCAAAACATGTCAAAACAATTTTGTTATAATGATTGTTTTTATTGGCATTCTAGTTGGCATCATTTGGTTCATCATAGATTTGACATTGTGTTCTCATAGTTTTGATTTGGTTCATTGTCATTAGCATCATTGTTGATTTTACACATGGTTGCTATAGTTTATTCAGTTTATATAATATGTACTGATCATTCAGACTTGTGTGCAATACTTGGATAGGCATTAATTACATTTACATACATACTCATGGAAATTTTGTATTGGATAGAATTATGGCTTTGGTTTACATCACATTCAAATTTGTTATATCTTGTGGTACTGATCAGGTTGAGCTTCATGTGTAGTTAAAGGTTATCTTGCTTATACAGGTGTTGGGTTGTGGTATTGGGTTTCAGGTGATATCAGTATATTATTTTGACACTGAATTAGGTTGAACTCTTTTTGACATTATTTACAGACATATATAGGTGATTGCATTGTTACATTACTACTCAGATGGAAGATAATATGTTTTTGGTTTTGTAGTATTTGGCTTTAGTTCACATGAGCTATATTTCTTTCTCATAGGGTTGATACATAGTTAGATTTGTATTCTTGGGTTGGTTGTTGTATATAGCTTCATAAGCAATCGTATTGTTTGGACTTGTCATATCACTACATACAATGATATATATTGTTTGTTTCTTCTTATAACAAAATATGCTATATTTAATGACTTTATGGTATAACCATTCTTGGCTTTGTTTTGATCAGGCTCTTCACAAGTGATTTAGTCCACATTGTAACACTCCAAGTCTTAACCAAGCATACTATATTTGATATTATTTAGGCTGGGCATACTATATTGCATTGGTTACAAATTTTGTTTCTTTGGATTTTTTAGTGAAAGCCATTACATGGCTATTAATTATCAGGACAAGTTCTAGACCAAAACATTTTTGTAGGTGTCGACTATCTTTCACCAAGTATAACATATGTTTTGATGGGCATATCATGTTGTTATCGGGATTATTATGGTTTTCTATCAAGCATACTTTACAAATCTCTAATGATGTTTCCGGTCTCATTACATTTTCAAGAGAGTTGACTTAGAATGATAGCCATCATTTGGATATTTTTAATAATTGATTGGTGGACTAAAACCATCATTGTGTTTGGTTAATGGATTACACTCCAAATTTTATCAAAAATTAAAAAGTGCAGTGTAAAGGTTTTCACAAGGAATTAGAGAAAATCACTTTGTTGGTTTTTTTTTGCTCTCGAGAAGTAATACTATGTCGCCATGGAAGATATGAGACTACATTTTACAGCTGGATTTGAAGCTAAATGTTGGATGAGTTTTAGTGAGACTGTTATAAAAAGTTTACACAATCAGTTGGTAATGTTTTGGCTACCCTGATATGTAATTGGTTTTTCAGTTTGGGAAATCTTGAATTGGTTTTTTAAAGCAACTAATTTTATGGATTAAGTGGTTCATTGAAGTTGAGAAATATGTTAAAGATTAATCTCATTTTTTTCATCAACCCAAGTTTATACTAAAGGGTTTCAATGGAATTCATTAACATATCAATGGTTTTTCAAACACCCATTATGGGTATCATGATTTAGCAACATTGTTTATCCAAACCCTAGTTATTGGATACGAGTTTTTGAAAAGAATAACTATTTTATGATCATTGTATAAATGCATGGAAAAAATCCATGAGTGTGATGAGATGAAAAGAGAGAAGATAGAAAAGATATAGTGTGAACAAAGTATTGGTTATTATTGTGATATCATTTTTTAAAGAAGAAAAGAGGGTTTATATTGTTTCCATCTCTGGGTGTGGCTATGTGCAAGATCAATATGGAAAAAAAGGCCCTTAAGTGGCAAAAAATTTAGAAAAATTAGAGTTAGGCATCTTGAAGTAAAAATTTGAATAATTTATATATATTATTTCAAAAATATGTAAGAATAGAATCTTTAGCAAATTGAATGTAATTTCTAAACTACGAGGTTTATTTTAAAAAAAGATAAATCTATTATGTGAAAATAAAAAATTTCAATGCAGTAGTACTTAAATTTTAGGGGAAAAATAAGAAGTAGGTGTTTGTTTGACTACCCTAACCACAATAAAATGATAATGTTTTTTATAATATTTTAGATATAATTATAGGACTCATGTCCCAATGTGATGCATATTTTTTTATAATTTTTTCCAAGTAAATAATTAATTATGAATTTTTTATTACAAATTTAAAAAAATATAGAAACTCGTATGTCTAACCACCTTAACTTGGTCAAAACTTCATAAAATTCAATTTAATTTTTTTTAATACCATAGTATGCAAAGCATAGAATGTGACACATGTTTTAGATTAAAAAAATGTGATACATTTTGAAAACTATAAATGTTTTTCAATTATCCTATCAATCATGACTTTACTCGTAATTCAAATAGAAAATGAATAATAATTATTTATTAAATTCAAAGTAAAACATAATTTATATTGGTGGAAATCTGAGAATCTCCTTTAAAAACCCTTTTCATTTCATCAATTTTGGGTAAAAAGAAAGTCATCAGCCACATGGGCCATCATATCAGTTACATATTGCCACTTTTTGGCCCATCATAATCCTACACATACCAGTGTATTACAAAGATTATTTTTGAGGATTTTTTTTTTTTAGTGAGAGTATTTGCATTGTTATAAGAAAATAAATTTTGTAGTGGGAATTATTAAAAACATCATTTTGTATCCTATTGTGATTTTGTGATTGCAAACATTCAATGCAGTTATAAGGTCCCAACAGGTTGCAATATCATTAGATTTTGTTTCAAAAGAAGTTGGTGCTTTTAATTTGAAGTGGGTGCTTCAATATACTATAGGAGTTGGTGCTCCAAATTATTATAAGAGTTGGTGCTCCACATTATCATTGAGTTGGTTTTCATAAATTATTGTAAACATTTTTGGAATTAAGCCTGCAAGGCATTTTGGAGTGGTTTTTCTACCCCAAGAGGGTTTTCAACTTGGCAAAAATTATGTGTCTCTCTTTTGTGGTTGTGTTTATCTTGCATAATATATTTCTAGTTGTTTATAAAAAGCTCTAATACTTTAAAATTTTCAAGTTGGTCATGCCAATTTAATGTGTATAAATATGATGCAATTTTAATTTTTTTATAAAGCAAATTGAAATCTGCATTTTGTACTCCATATGTGAATGTTTTTCAAAGTTATATTTTGTGAAGTATTTAAGTTTTTTTTTGAAAAACACAACAATATTGTTCATAAAGTTCAGTTTAACATATCATATAGTGCTTTTAATAAGTGTTATATGTGAAGTCAAGATTCAAGTTTCACTTGTACAAGCAAAGTTGCATTGAGTTTAGATTCAAAAAAAATCTGTCATATTGTGTTAAAGTTTAAAAAGTTTAATTTTTTTTTTAAGAGTTAAAATTTGTATCACTCTTATTCATCCCCCCTCTCAAAGTGAAGCCACTTCCAACACTTTGGACTTGGATTCATGATTTCTTTCGGCTGTTTAGGCTAGAGCCTTTCTCCTAGCATATGGTTATGTTGGGAGATTCTCCTAGAATTCCTACTAAATTCACCCAGCTTTGGCACACTTTCAGGGTGAAAATTATTTTCAATATATGGAAAGATAGAAATGCTTGCATATTTTCTCATTCTCAAATGGATATTAATGTTTCTTTATATGCTAAAGCTATTATTTATTCTAACGTGCTTTTACAGATTTAGGTGCAAGCTAGCAAAGTTGTACTTGAAGTTGCTCTCTTGCAAGTGCTATTGGATCATTGGGGAAATTCCCCATGTACTATTGCTCGGGTGCCTACTTTTCCCACCTCTTCCTATAGCTAGCCACCCTCTCAAGGCTGGCAATGGAGTGGTTATGTTCATCCCCACTCTCATCCTTCGCTTTGGCAGGATTCTCACGCTCGTTGAAAAATCCATTCTCCTCTTCCTTGGGCTAGCCTGGGGTGGCCTTCTAGCAGTGCTTCGAGGAGAAATGATGGTGGTTCCAAGTGGCCCTCTGATGAATCTCCTGCTTCTGGATTTTGTTGGCTAGATAGGTAAAAAAAAATTGCATCTCGCACTTGCAATCTCATCCCGGTGCAAGGATAAAGATAAAGAGAAGGAAAAGATATTGATGATGGTTGGAGTTTTCCTCCTACATCCCTCTAGTAGACCCCATTGATGTATGGGGGAAGAACATGGATCACAGAGACCCTCCTTGCTCTGTTGGCACTACTTTGGCCACTTAATGGCCCTATTTTTATATGTTTTGTAATCTTAGACTTCTAGGCTCAGCCCATGTGATCTTTTGGTTTTTTTGGGTGCTACCCATGTGACTTTCATGGTGTTCCTTCTTACCACCCATATTTTTTTGTGAATATGTATCTTTATCTTAATTTAACATAGATAGATTTCTAATCATCAAACATATATAATATATGTTATTTATAATGTAAGTGTACTATTAATATATAATTAAAAAATACTAAAACACTTAATAAAAAAACATTTGTGAATGTTTTTTTATTTGGATATTAAGAATGAGAATATTAATTACTAGCATACATATATGAAATATTAATATATATAAAATATGTTGAGAGTTATCTTTCTCAAGGCCAAAAATTATATTTAAAATTAATATACTATTATATAAAGTATTCATTTGAACATGAAAAAAAGACTTTATTTGCTCATTATTAAATATTTATAAATTGTTATTGAAAATATTTAAAATATAAAATTTTATAAATAGAGTATAAAACCAAAAAAAAAATCTATTATAAAACCATCTAAATGAATGTGCTTGATTTGACTTTAAATTTGTAAAGATCAAAAAAATAAATGTAGCAAAAAACATTTCCCAATTAGAATCCATCAACTAAACCATTTACACCAAGTAGAAAGGGACACGACTTCTACTAAAACCATGAGGTTACATTCAAATTGAAACTCTAAAAACCTTTTGTGGGAAAAGAAAAATACATAAGCCAACACAAATTTGAGATTTACATGAGGGAAAAAATTAAACATGGGTAAAATTACCTTAAGAACAATTACTATGTAGAAACTATGAGTTGTAATTCAAAATAAAGATTTATAGTGACACATTCACTATCATTATGAGTTCTAAAAAATTGAACTTCCACAATCTATATGCCCTATTCTATGTAATATATCCTTGATGTTCAAGGACTCTGATATATAATAAATGGAAGCATGCAACATACCTAGTTTTTTTGAGGCATTTTGTATTAGAAATTTTGTAGTAACAACAAATACTTTAGCTACCTACTATTCAATGAACTATAGTACAAATGAATCCTTGACATCCCTTAAATTAGAAAAATAGATTCATGACATGTATGTACTTGTAGTATAGAAAGGAGCTATTTTTTCCTCAAGAATGGTTCTATGTAGCTTATCATTACCATCATTTCTCCAACA
>VDFB02170927.1:160357-268350 GCA_007258455.2 Sequoia sempervirens | reverse complement strand
AACTACAATTGTTGGCTAAAATATATGGAGCACCACTTTGAGTCCAATTTACCCAAAAAAAAAAAAAAATTTAAAAGCTTGAAGTTTCAATAACTGCTACTAATGTAAATAACATTTAAAAGAAAATATAAAAATACCCTTTTGTAGATCCATAAATTTAGTTTTCAAAAATATATCTATTTTAATAGTTTAATTATTATTTATATTTATAATTTTATTTTTACTAAAAGTGGGTTATCAACACAAAATATTAGGTTGATTACCATGCCAAGGAAAAACTATTAAAACTTATTAAAAAAATTTAAAAAAATATGATGTACACTAGATAAAAGAATCTACTTCAAGATGGTATAATTTTTTTTTCCATTTTAGATAAATATTTAATATGAAAGTTGATGTTTGATGGAAACTGTTGATGTTATTGTAGCTTTGGGCTTCATACTTCCTTATTTATTTGTGATTATTTAATGGAAACATATCTCTAAGATGGCTGAGCTCCCTTGTAATTATTTATTGTAATTAATATTTATTGAAGAGGCATAAATTTCTATAGAGGCCAACCTCTCTTGATAGTGATCTATATTATTTGTAATTACATTTTATGAAGGATGACCTTGCACTTGAAGAGGTGCGACCTCTCCACCATCATGTATATATACAAGCTCATGTCATTCCATTCATTATCAAGTAAGTTCGTCTCCTTCTTTAGACAAGTGCAAATTCTTCATAAAGCTAAAAGCAGATTGTGAATTAATTCTAGTGCAGATCTAAGTCTTAGGAAGGGAAAATTGTTATATGTTGTTATCACCATTATTGGCGCTGAATATTGGCCTTGTGATTGGCCTCATTGTAAAGTGAATTGTTTCCTTTATTTATATTTAGAAGAGATATATTTGTTTTTGTGGTTTTTCTCCCTCAAGAGGAGGGTTTTCCCAGGGTATCTATTGTGTTATTGTGTCTGATTTTGAATTAAATTTTTGTGCATTAAATCTGATCATTAAAACAACATGGTATTAGAGCAGGTATAAGGAAGATCTTGATCAGATTTGACAAGCAACTCACCCAGTTGCTGGATAAAGTCAAATATATGTTGATAAAGAGAATAGACAAATCTTGCTAGTGTTAGAAGGAAATCGATTGGCATATAGGTGCGAAGGACTAATGCGACTCAAATATCATAGGAAAGTGATATTAATCTATAGCCTCTATATATCACATTTGATGAAGTGACTGCCAATGCTCCAAGTCGACACAGCATAATCAGTTAAGGATCGCAATTCAAGAATGACTATTAAAGAATGAATATTCTTGAGGGATTCCCATGAACTAGCATTGGGTTTAAGCATTTCATGTAATCCTATCACACTATATTTGAATATTGTGGTTACATTCACTTCAAGAGTATCCCATGACTGCTAGCATTAACGGAAGACTCATGATCCACAAGTTGAAGTCTATGGGATTCATAAATTATTATCAGGTTTACTTTTCTTAGAGTTCATTTAAGCATCTTGTTGTGTACATGGGAGATACCAACATTCTTTGTTCCATGTCTTTTGTCTGCTGAAGCCTTGCATGGGAATATTTATGAGAATATGGAATTCATGACCCTTTGCCAGACTGTTATGGGAATTATAGATGATCCTCTCTACTACCGGGTTATTGTGGAATTTTTTTAAAGGGAGTCTTTGAAAGCATCATATCCTTGTTTTTGGAGGTGATTGTCGGGAAATTAAAGATATTGTCATTTGTATGTCGAGGTTCTGTCAACCACCGCTTGGACAAAGGAGGTGGTGAATATTTAAGAATCCCTGTTTAAAAGAAGAAATCACCTTACATGACACATTAATATTCAAATCTAGGCAAAGGAATTATATTTAATTTTGCAGAATTGTCGTATTTATCTCCTGAGTGCATATTCTCTGTCAACCAGGATTTTGATGATTTCTTAGAGGGCATGAAATATGCAATGTCCCTTCAGAAGAAGCATAAGTGTATGGGTCGATGTCCCTTGAATTTTCTTTCTGAACAAGGGTGTCAAAGGGAATCTGGCATGGAGGCAACTCTTATTCAGAAAGAATACATTGAATAAAATGGAGGCAATTTATTATTAACATGAGATATAAGCTGGATGATAATATTAAAAGCCATCTAGAAACTATCCATAAGTCAAATATGAATAATCGGTTCCTACAGAGAATCAGAGTTTTGAGAAAATAGTAAAAGAATAAAAAACTGATACAAATGTGCAAACCTGAAGAGGAGTGTCTAATTTCATAGAGATAAGTATTTGTTACTTTTGTTGTTTATATTTTTATGTGAAACTCAATCTACTGAGCTGTGCAAATTTGACATTAGTTATATGTGTTTCACTGGAATAAGATAAGATAATTGAATCATATTTTGTGTTGTCTGATCATCGAGTTTATGCAAATTAGATAATGATCCTACACAATGTTCCAGTCCCATGAAAACTTCAACTCCAATGCTGTGTGATTAGTTGCAATCAAAGTTAAGAGTTTGCATTGAAAACAACAACAATCGATGCCACTGTAAAGGGTGGAGAGAGCAGATAATGTGATCATTGTTTAAGGTTATCGATCTCTCATTTTCTACGTACGGGATTCTGATAAGTATTCTTTTGGTTATACTTCTAAAATCTAGAATCTAGGGTAAAACTTTAGTTTTGCATTGATTGTTTGGATAATGTGTGTTTAATAAAGAGATATCATGATTTGTCTTGAATTGTGTTTTCTATCATAAGATCCTTTGAAGATTCTATCTCTTCATGCTAGTTGCAAAGATTTCTAAGTGTGACTTAGAAATGAAAGAGAATTGCATTTTTGATGATGATTAGTTGGTCACATCAATATCATTCTCTATTGCATGAACTTTGATAAAGCCTTGAACTTTTGGAGAGAGTTGGTTCTACATGCTAACTACATAATGCATTCAAGAAATATGTAGTTATGCAGATTAATTTTTGTTGTGTTGAGTTTGGCACTCTCGAGAGGAGTAAAAGTTGGAAGAAAGTGTTATATCAAAATTCAATAAAGATAAGTTTCTTTATTCCTTCATTATGATTCTTTGATATATTTATTTTATAGGTTGATTTACTTATTCATGTTTAAATATTGTTCATAAATTCTTATGTATTCATGCTATAACCTGAGATAGTAAACTTTGTATGATTCTAGCCTTGATATTTCTTTGGATAGTTATAAACAGTTAGTAATCTCTCTCTAAAATGCTTCTAGGATAGATCTAAGAGTAGAAGGTGTTGAGAGATTGCTTAGTGATGAAAAGCTTGAGGCATCTTGTGAGGAAGTCATGCTGACCAAAGAAACGATCAAGAATGAAGTCACATATCTTGCAGCCATGGGACTGAGTTGGTGGCTAGAGGGAGTTCACCTCCAAAAGTATTATTTGCAATCTCTAAAGGAGGGATCAAGAGGGAGTTATGTGACTCACTAAGAAGAAGTGAAGGTTGCAGTGTTGCAAGGCCAAGTGTTAAATCCTTGAAAGACCTCTTTAGCTGCTGAGATCATAATTGCACAAGACAGTCATCTGGATTTGATATTGGTAGCTCCACAAACCTATTTAGAATAGAGTAATCTACTATAAGGTTGAGGAGGTGTACATTGAACTCTCTACTATACTAGAGGTGTGCACTGAGACAAGTGTTGCAGGAAATCTTGGACAAAGAGGTCAGAAGGTTGATGCAATTGTTTGAAGATTTAGAGGGAGCCTACTAAACCTAAAAAAGATGGTAATCTAGTTGATCTTGGTTCTTTATGTTGATTTCATTCTTATTGAAGAAGATCATCTCCTTATCAATGCAAGGAGGAGTTAGCTTTTGAATTTGAAATGAAGGATCTTGGTTACATTACTTCCTTGGTTTGGAAAGAATGACAGAGGCTTATTGAGTTCATTCTAAGTCAAGGGAAGTACACTATTGACATTTTGAAAATTTTCATATGATGGATTGCAAATCCATGTCTACACCTATGGAGACCAACTTGTAGAAGCTGAAAGAGGCTACAGCTAGTTCAGACTTGGTGGATCCTATGATGTACAGATAGTTGATTGGGTCCTTGCTATAATCTAGTTAATACTAGACCAGATATTTGTTATGTTGTGAGTGCACTTAGTCAGTTCATGTGTGAACTGAGATAGATACATCTCGTTGTAGCTAAACATATCCTAAGATACTTGCGTGGCATAGTTGGATATGGATTGAGATACTCTTTAGATGTAGACTTGTAGTTGCATGGCTATACTAATTCTAATTGGGTAGGGTGTGTCACTGATTGGAAAAGCACTTCTGGATGTTGCTTCAGGTTAGATCTGCTATGATATCCTAGTATAATAGGAAGTAGTCATTTGTAGCATTAAGTACTACTGAGGCAGAGTATATTGCAGCTTGTATGGTAGCTCAGGAAGCAGTGTGACTTTGTAAGCTCCTTGCAGGATTATTTGGGAAATCAATGGAGCCTACTATCATTCATTGTGATAATCTGAGTTGCATGAAGCTATTTGTCAATCTTGTGTTCCATGACAAAACCAAGCATGTTTAGATAAAGTACCACTATATCAGAGATATGGTACTGCAGAAGGCTATACAGTTAAGTATATCAGTACTAATGAGCAAACGACAAAAATTCTCACCAAGCCTCTCTCCAGGATAAAAGTTTGTGTACTTTCGAGATAAGCTTGGTATGGTGGAGAATACAACCTTGACTGAGAAAGAGTCTCAGTATTAGTGCACCTGTTTAATGAGTTCTTCTCTATGAGAGAAGTTCGAAGTGGAATCCCTTGTTAATGCATTTTCCTCCAAGATGAAGGAATTTGAGGTGCATTCCCTTGTTAATGAATTTTCCTCTGAGATGAAGGAATTTGAGATGCAAGCCCTTGTTAATGCATTTTCTTTTGATATGGAGGAATTTGAGGTGCAAGCCCTTGTTAATGCATTTCTCTTTGAGAGAGATTTGAGGTGAAAGCCCTTATTTCCACCCTCTGAGAGAGTCATGGTGGATGTCATGTGTGTGACTCCATGACAACATCTTGTACTTGTGTTTCACCCTCTGGGAGAGCCATGGTGAAAGTCATGTTGAGGTCACAACATCACGCAAGTGATGAACACTTGTACACACCATAGCATGGTTGTAGCCATTATGGTTGATATCGTGTTGAGGTGATATCTGATATTACGATGAATTGATATCATTTCTTTTCCACATATGGTTGTAGCCATTGTGATTGGCATCATGATGAGGTGATGTGTCTTATGCAGTGGGAAGTATTCCTCCCTAGCTGAGAGGGAGTGTTGATGTTATTGCAGCTTCAGGCTTCATACTTCCTTATTTATTTGTGATTATTTAATGGCAACATATCTCTAAGATGGATGACCTCCCTTGTAATTATTGTTAGAAACCAAGATCAAATTTGCAAACCGAAAAGACCTTCCACAAAAGAGAAAATCAGAAAAAGCAGAGAGGTTGCAAAAGAATGTGCAACATAATATTATTCGAGAGTTCAATAATTACAAGATAATGATTTTCTTTATAAAATCAAAGATGCATAACCCTAATCTTATCTTGAGCAACAAGATAGCTCAAAAGATAAAGATAAGATCCTATAACCTAGGAATTAAATAAAGCCTAAGTAAACTTATGCAAAGTGTAATTAAATATTAATTACACCAACACCCCCCCATAAGTGCAACTTAGGGAGAAGCGGATTATTATGCTTATATGAGTCCTGACAACAAGGCCTGATCAGGTACTCATGTACAAATGCAAAGATGAGGTAGAGAAGGAAAACCCAGTGGGACAAAACCCCCCTACAATGAGATGACTGCTACAAAGAAACACTAGAAGAACACTATGGAGTAACACTGGAACCACAATCTGACAAGCAAGGAAAGATACTTTTGTCTACAATTGAAACCAAAACTGGAATCATGATAATGTGACAGTAGACCCGATGCCACGGAACACTCGAAAACTCACAAACTAGAACAACCCTGAAATATGTGAAGCGACAGTAGATGAGATGATAACATAATTTGGAAGCTGTGTAACTCGATGCCAATGCCAAACTATGACTAAAACTCTTCCATGGGAAGGAGTACCGAGAATACTCTGGAACATTAACCATAAAAACATGGCCCTCAAATTGAGAAGAATCTGAACCAATGAGGATCAAGAAACATAATCTCTCAACTGAAGTGTGAATTGATGAATCCGATATGTGTCAAGCAATAGCAAAAATGTGGCCAAAGGAAACTAAGAAACCAAATAGACTCATGTGAGTTGCCATCAAAACAAAATGGATATGGAAATCAAAGTGAAAACTACACTCTAATCAGATTTATTATGCAAGAAACCCCCTAAATGGAACTTTATCATAGTCCTTTAATTACAATAACCCAACGATTGTAAAAGAGAGCATCCTAAATGTGCATAAACAGAAAATAACATGATTTGGTACTGAAATGAAGTACAAATATTCAAGTTTCACTTTTCCAACTACCAAAACATCCAAGTAATCTCCAAAAGACCCATTGGGACGAATCTAGAATAATAATAAACTTGGAAAAGATACAGAAAAAAGTGAATGGACAGCAAGATAGAGCTCCTTAATACCTTTCCAACACTGCAAAGAGGACAAAAATCGAAGATCGTGGCAACAAGTTATGAGCTCGGAAGTCCAAAATAAACATCTAACTTCAAACAGAAAAAAATATAGCTAAATAGAAACATAATGAAAACTAAACTATACCATAGGATAGTTCTTGGAACCAACTTTTCGATGATATTTCGTTTTTGAAAATCTGAGTTCGGACACAAAAGTTATGCCCAAAATACCAAAACTCCTCCAAAAGGGTTTGGAGTTAAGTCTGGTGGCTAGGCTAACCGCTAGCATTAACCACTAGTGGTTAACTGCTAGTGGTTAACTGACGGTGGCACCATTAACTGGTTTTTTATTTTTTTTCTTGGATTGCATGTCGTACTAGGCCATACAACCCAAAAATGAAAAAAAATAATCTCCTGGAGTCATTGTGTTTGATTTTGACAATTTGATAGTTGATTTTAGGGTTTTGGGGTGCTTTGAACGCATTGGTGAGGTCCATTTGGGCTGAAAACACTCCAATATTTTAGGGACACTCTAGATTTGGAAACCCTCATAAACTTCAAATCCTTGTAGATCTGACAAACAAAGGCCTTTTTTGTAGAAACGAAAGGAAAACCTGACTGTTCCAACAACTCTGGATTCAACATAATGCTTAGATCTGATCCACAATGCTTCATAAATAAGCTCAAGGCATGAAACCCTTGAGGAACGTTGAATGTGCTCTGCAATGATTTTCTCAAAAATCTAAGAAGGGGCTGCAAATCAAGGCTTTGATACCATGTTAGAAACCAAGATCAGATTTGCAAACCAAAAAGACCTTCCACAGACGAGAAAATCAGAAAAAGCAAAGAGGTTTCCAAATGTGCAACATAATATTATTCAAGAATTCAATAATTACAAGATAATTATTTGCTTTATAAAAACAAAGATGCATAACCCTAATCTTATCTTGAGCAACAAGATCTAGCTCAAAAGATAAAGATAAGATCCTATAACTTAGGAATTAAATAAAGCCTAAGGAACTTATCAAAGTGTAATTAATATTAATTACACCAAAAATTATTTATTGTAATTAATATTTATTGAAGAGGCATGAATTTCTATAGAGGTCGACCTCTCTTGATAGTGATCTATATTATTTGTAATTACATTTTATGAATGTCGACCTTGCACTTGAAGAGGTGCAACCTCTCCACCATCATGTATATATACAAGCTCATGTCATTCCATTCATTATCAAGTAAGTTTGTCTCATTCTTTAGACAAGTGCAAATTCTTCAAAAGCTACGCGTAGATTGTGAATTACTTCTAGTGCAGATCTAAGTCTCATGAAGGGTAGATTGTTATCTGTTATTATCGCCATTATTGGTATGAATATTGGCCTTGTGATTGGCCTCATTGTAAAGTGAATTTTTCCTTTGTTTATATTTATAAGAGATATACTTGTTGCTAGGTTTTTCTCCCTCAAGAGGAGGTTTTTCCAGGTATCTGCATGTTATTGTGTTTGATTTTGAATTAAATTTCTGTGCATTAAATATGATCATTAAAACAATTGAAACAACTATTTTTTTATTCACGACATTTTAATATTTATTTAAAAATATATATTTATCAAAATTGGAAAAAAATAAATCCATGCACTAGAGTTTCAAGTTATAAATACACATAAAAAAATTTGAAAGGAAAAAAAAATTTACTATAAAAAGTTTGACGCCCCTTGCAACTTCATTTTTCAGCATTTTATTAGCAACTAAATTATAGTATTGAATTATTAAAAACTAGTTTAAGATAATATTATAATTTAAAAATAAAAATAAAAACATAAAATATACTAAAAACTACATATTTTACTAGTTTACATCATTTCAAAATTTAAAACATATATGCCACTTTTTATTGATTCAAGTTTAAAAGTTGGATCAATGTTAACTATTTCCTTTATAAAGTCTAACACAACTTTGTGTTTTTACCCTTATGCATCTCCTTCTTTATCTCTTAATCACTTTACCTTATATAATTTTATCTTTTCTATTTCTCTTTATCTCTCTATCTCTTTATGTTGCTCTTGTTAGGCCTAGTAGAGGAAGAAATAAAAATATATTTTTGTATTTCAAAAAATTGCATCCAGAATCCTATTTGAAGAAATGTTTACAACATTATTTGATAAAGAGGAAGACAGTTTAACTGGCACAACTATTTAAACTATCTAAATAGAAAAATAAAATTACAAATACGTTAACCTAGGATTAATGCATTAACATCACCCTCTTAATATGAAGGGGTTATCATGAAACTATGCAATATTTTGAGCTTCCCAAACTTCTCTTGGGAAAGCATTTTGGTGAAGATTTGTTAGCTGATTTGGAGCTTCTTAAAAAGAAACTGTTACTATAATGGATTTTGAATTTTTTCAAACTAAACCTGCTACCATGATAGGGTTCAAACTTTCATACTAATCTTGTTCCCTTGACATGTCTCAAGTTTGATAAAGAGCCTATTACTTTGACAATTCCCAACTTTTGATAATGAGCTTGTTGCTTTGACAAGTCTGAAATATTGATAATAAGCCTATTACTTGGACAAGTCTTAAATTTTGAAGAATAAGCTTGTTGCTTTGACAAGTCTCAACTTTGGACTTATTTTGTCCATTCTACAATTTGAAAAAATGACCAAACTTAGTGGCTAATATGAATAGTCACCAACTATCAATCTAGTACAACCATTATCACTAAAAATAATATATAAAATGTATCTGAAATAGCACACATTGGGTGTAGTCATTGAAAATAATATCGGATATGGCACATTGAGTGCAATAAAATAGGGAAGTGTAAATACCACACCAATCACAAGGTTGAATCTAAAATATACCAATATTCCCCCCCTTTGCAGATGAATGAGGAAAATTTCAACAACATGATCTCCTTGATGGAGTGACTTAATAAGAGGCAACACATTTTTCTCCATAGCCTTAAATAATTGGAATTCAACATCATCATAATCATCATAAACTGCATATACAACATAATCTTGACATAATCACATTTTTTAGCAAAATAATTCTTATCATTTTAGTGTAGAAAAATGTATCCCTTTACATTTTCACACTTTTTGGGTACTCTATACTAAAATTGGACTTCTTTATGCCTTATTTGGTCCTATTTTACATCCACAAGCCTTATTTAATGCATCTTTCCCAAGATAATCTCAACACATATCTAATGACCAATCATAATTTAATGATTTTGGGTTGTATGGCCCTGATTTGGTGATCTGGGACTCATACACCACCTTGGGAATATGGATCGCACCTAATTTTTGAGGCCTAATCCTAAATTTGGCATAGAACTTAACATTTCTTGAAATTTGTGTCTTAAGCCTAGCCTATTGGGAATCATACACCCTAACTGGTGTATGAGTCCCACTTAGCTTGGATCTATTTTAGATTTAAATTCTTGGTAGGATTTTATTCACCTAGATCTAATGTATGCTTGTAGTGTTGTAATTTCGGTAAATTTTGCATAAACAAGTATAAATACAAGCTTCTTTCACACATTTTCTCCTATCAACTTTGCAAGTCACCTAAGCAATTTAAGTATTCAAGCATTCTAGAAAATTTGTGATCAAGAGCATTCAAGATCTGATTATCAAGCATTTTGGTGCTATCTTGAAGGTTCAAGCATCATGTCAAAGTAAACATGCATCATGTTTGGTTTTGAGATAAAATTTGTAATGTAGACCTTATTATGATTCAACCAAGATTTCAAGTCAAGATCCATATCATTCAATCAAGAGTTAAGATCTACATTCATGCTAGCCATTTCATATAAGATTTCATCCTTCATATCAATGGTTTGGTGAGTTGCAACATACCATATTTTTTCCTTCATCATTCCTCCATTCTATTTTATTTCATTTCAAGTTTTGATTACTAAAATGGGGTTTTACCATGACAAATCCCTATCCACTAACAAAACACAATGTTTCCCTCTATTTGATGTGTGATTTGAAAATCTAGGTTGAAGATCCATTGAAGAGAAAGATTGGAGAAATTTCTCAAAGTTGTCATTTGAGTTGTCACCTTTCTTACAAAATCTTGGAAAGTCGCCTACAAGTAGGAATTCAAAGTTTCACACTCAGAGATCAGAAAGGAGATAAGCTATAAGAGAACACTAAAGGACATTAGAGTTTCATATCAACCCTAATACTGGGACTAAATCACCACTTGTGGCTTATGAGTCCTAGTATATACTAGTTTTCAGACTTTTTTTATAGATCTTGGTTTAGCAGTTGCAAATTTTGGTTTCGATATGAAATCGTAAACTGGAACTAAATCATTCCTACTAGCATATGAGTCCTAGTGTGCTTACAAATTCATAGTTTCAAGATTACATACGGGTATGTGTAGGATCATTATGGCCCAAAAAGTGGCAATATGATGGGTATGTGGCTGACGACTATTATTTTATCCAAAAGTGATGAAATGAAAAGGGTTTTTAAAGAAAATTCTCAGCTTTCCATCAATATAAATTATGCTTTACTTTAAATTTAATAATTAACTATTATTCATTTTCTAGTCAAATTATGACTAAAGTCCTGATTGATAGGCTGATTGAAAAATATTTATAGCTTTCAAATGGTATCACATTTTTTTAATCCAAAACATGCTTCGCATACTATAGGATTAAAAAATAAAAAATGAATTTCATAAAATTTTACCAAGTTAAGGTGGTCGAGTTTTTATATTTTTTAAAAGTTGTAATAAAAAATTCATAATTAAATTACTTGGAAAAAAAATTACAAAAAAAAGCATCACATCCAGAAATGAGTCCTCTACTTATATCTAAAATCTTATAAAAGATATTATCATTTTATTGTGGTTAGGTGGTATGAAAACCTACTTATTTTTCCTTGAAATTTAAGCACCACTACATTGAAATTTCAAATTTTCACTAAATAGATTTTCTTTTTAAAAAAAATAACCTAGTACTTTAGAAACTACATTCAATTTTTTGCAGATTCTATTCTTACATATTTTTGAAATAATATAGATAACTTATTCAAATTTTTATGTTTAGTTTCCAAACTTTATTTTTATGAAATTTTGGCCACTTAAGGGCCTATTTTTTCCATGATGATCCTACACATACCCATACCTTGTTTCGAGCATCTTCAATTTTTTTAGGTGCACCTATGTTTATCTCCACTTTACTATTATTATTTGAGTTCATTTTATAGGTCATATAGTTAGGTTTTGCAAGTTACTTTCATTTCTTGTCTTTCTAAGCCTTTTCTTAGTGGTGAACCCCTCTTTCCTTTTCTTTAATCACACCCTAGGAAACCTTATAGAAAATCCCTTCTCTCAATTGCACCATTAGATTGAGATCTCTAAGGTTTCCTTTAATGAACTAAAGTGAAATAGGAGGTCCTATACCCTTAATTGTATCTCCCAAAATGTGGAAACCCCTATTTATATGTGTTCAATCATCACCAATAAAATTGTCATCACCCACAATATTCTCATCTATAGGAGATGGAAGCTCATTTGATGTGGCCTACCAAGGGAATAAATGCCTCTTATTGTGTGTGTGGATAGTATCAAAGGCTTCCAAAAACCTTCAAATAGCCTATGTGAAGGGATGATTATTTAGGTAGTTTTCCTGTATCAAGTAGTTTTTAACCCTTTTCATTTTTCATGCCTTTAAAAGGCTTGTACACATTATTTATTTTATCATCTCATCTCATTTTTCTGAATAGCATCTTGGTATTTGGTAGAATATATTTGTGCTTCTCTCATGTATTTGTGAGGTTTGTTTTCTATTGCAAATTGAGGATCTTAGGAAGGAATTTCCATATTTTTCATGGTATTAGAGCTCCTCCTCCTCCTCACCATCCTAGAGAGTTTCTGCCAAGGACATTAAAGAATTTTTTTCTTGCATTTTGTTTGATGTTTGGTTTGTGAAAGCCTTTCATACTACCTGTGCACACATTGAGAGGCCTTTGCACCCTTGATAGGCGACACAAAAGGAGGTTAGATATGTGAATTTTGCAGGCACATTAAATCCTACAATTCTAAAATTTTCATCAAAGGTTAGAAATTGAATAGAGGACACCATGTAAATACATCTGCATGCCACTATTTTCATGTTGGTGGTTGCAATTAGGTCAATAATAAGTGCAATTTTAAATTATTGCTAGCATTGGAAATGGAGGCACGATTTGTGGAAGCGTGAGGCCGTAGCTTTATCAAGACCTAAGGGTATGTACAGGATCATCACATGTGGAAAAAATAGGCCCTTAAGTGGCAAACAATAAGAAAAATTAGAGTTAGGAAACTTATAAAAATTTGAATAAGTTATCTATATTATTTCAAAAATATGTAAGAATAGAATTTTTATCAAATTGAATGTAGTTTATAAACTACTAGGTTTATTAAAAAAAAAAATCTATTTGGTGAAAATTTTAAATTTCAATGCAGTAGTACTAAGGAAAAATAAAGAAGTAGGTGTTTGTTAAACCCTAACCACAATAAAATGATAATATTTTTTATAATATTTTGAACATAAAGTAGAGGACTATGTCTAAATGCAGTATATATTTTGTTTTTTTCAATTAAATGTTAATTATGAATTTTTTATTACAACTTTTAAAATATAAAACCTGTCTAACCACCTATAACTGGTCAAAAATTCATTAAATTCATTTTTCTTTTTTTAATTCTATAGTATGTGAAGCATAGAATGTGATGCATTTGATTCAAAATGTGATACCGTTTAGTAATAGATGTTTTCAATCGGCCTATCAATCCCAGGGACTTTAGTTGTAATTCAAATAGAAAATGAATAATATTTATTTATTAAATTCGAAGTAAAACATAATTTATATTGGTGGAAAGCTAAGAATCTCTTTTAAAAACCCTTTTCATTTCATCAATTTTGGGTTAAAAAAAAGTCGTCAGCCACATACCCTACAAATACATTTCATATTGCCACTTTTTGGCCCATCATGATCTTGTACATACCCCTAATCGACTTTGGGAAGGTGGATATTGTGGTTTGATGGTTTGATCTATCGAATACAAACTCCAATTCTCCCCATATGCTCGATTGTCACCCTAAAGGGCAACAAATTGTTTGTTGGGAGGCATTTTTCCCTTCAGAGGAGGTGTCATTTTCTTCTGAGGAGTTGAAGCATGTTGGATAGAGGCATCAAGCATAGAAGAGGAAATAAATTTCCATAGGTTGTATTGTTTCCATTTTTTTCACCATTCTTGTTGGGTGTGAAAAAAAATCACTATATTTTTTAACCTTGTTGTGAACATTTATCCCACATTTTCTATGAAGGTGTCTTTTTGGGCTTTATATGCTCCAACGCTCATACTAGACATGTGAAGTGCTTGTGTGCTCTATGTGGTGGCTTGTTTACTTGGTGAGTTGATTTGGAGATTTGGCTTGGTGATTTGGCATAGGAACCTGCCACAAAACACCTAGTAAGGTGTACAATTTTTTACTCAAATTTATTTAGATTAGGTTACATAATCATCCCTTTTTTCATTATTGCTTCCTGAAGTATTTTGGAAAGGTGAAATTTAATTTCAAGAGGCTTCATCATTTATTTTTAAGGTTTTAGTATAGTTTGGTGTATTTTTTCTTACTTTTGGTGTAAATTGTTGTCATTGTTACTCTTGATTCAATTGAATTTTTAACCCCTCATAACTATCATACTTGGAAGATTAAAATGTGTAGGTTCCTCCAATCTAAGGGTTTGTGGTCCACACTGAATGATACACAACCCACTTTTACCAGGGAGTATGAAACATTTGCTCACAAAAACAAGTGTGATGAAGCTATGGGTCTAATAGCTTTGCATATTTATGATCAAGCCTTCTTTTCCACATGTTGAGTAGTGTAATACACCTAAGGAGGTATGAGATGATTTCAAAAACATTTTTGGTTATATTAGTAAGTTCCATGCTTTGCAACTAGAGGCAGAATTAGCTTCTATTTCCCCTGATGCATTACCTTCCATTGATGATTTCTTAGTTAAGTTCAAATTTTTTGAGGTCACAACTGGCGGGATGTGGGAAAGATAAAACTGATAAGGAGTCCATTTTTTTTATTTTGTCTAAGTTGAGAGGTCCATTTGTAGTTTTAAATTCTACCTTCTACTCCACCATGGATGCTTTGGGCAATGCATTGAAAATTCCTTCTTTTGAGACATTTTGTGATCTTTTGACAAGGGAGCAAGCCAAACTTGCCTAGTTAGAGGGGGTCTCTATGAATCATGTATCAGTTACACAAGCATATCAAAGAAAAGAGAAGAAAAAACCTAAGGCTAAGAATTTTTTTAATGTGTCCTCCACCTCTTCAAAAGATATTAAACCTAAGAAGGAGAAGTTTAGTTGTATGTATTGCAATAAGAAAGGTCATGTGATGAACACCATTGTTATTTGAAGAAGATTGATGAGCTTTCACATATTCTTTCGTAGAAAAATATTCCACTTCCCTCATCTATGACTCCTTCTACAACCTCTCCATATCCATCTACATCACCTTCACCTTCATTCAAACCTACATAGTCAGGGAATGTAAGATTTGCAAGTGGAATGAAATGTAAAGAAGATAAACTCAAAGGAATTTCATTAGTAACTTCTACAATTCATTCTAGTCTTGGTAGATGATTTTTGGATTTAGGATCATTTCATCACATGGGTCTTACTCCCTATTCTTTTTTGGGTCTTCATCCTATTGATACTTCTAAGATTTTGTTGGGAGATAGTAAGTTTTTGGATATTGTGGGTGATAAGAAATGTTGAGATTGTTGATGGTTGTTTTAGAGACGTATTGTGTATTCCTAATTTGCACACAAATCTACTTTCCATCTATTAGATTATTTGAATGGTGAGGTACCTATGATTGTAGATTTCATTGCAGACTCTATTTTCATTAGAGAGGTTGATACTAGAAAATTCATGTTATTGTTCATGAAGTTGATCATGAGTCTCATCTCTATGCATTTTTCTCATTTTTTTGATGATGATGATTATGAGCCTCACACCCCTCTTGCTAGTGTTGATAGCAATTCCTTGGGATAGTCACTTAACAGTTCTTGCAGAGTTGTTTTATGAATCTCACATTTCTGATTTGGATGATGCATTTGAGAGTATATCCCTTCTTTTTTATGATAGTATTTTCATTGTTGTCACACCATTTGTGTCTATGGAGAATCTTGCTTCAGATTTTCCACATGGTCTTGTTGATCCACCTTCTTTAGTTGAAGTTGCACTTGATCATGATGTGACATTTGGTTATATGGAGGAACTAGGATATATTTTAGAGGAATCTTTCATGTTGATACTTCCTCTCCCTTCTCTTGTTTTAGAGTTGGATTTTCTATTGCATCAGTGGTTGTTTCTCCCTAAAGGGAGGCATGTCATTTGCAAACATGGGATATTCTTTATACTTCTAGGATTAGCACAAGAGTTTCTTCATCATGGGGGGGTCTTCATTGTTTCTACTCTTTTCTATGGGGTGGGTACATAGTCTCTAGATCCTTTTATATTTTTCTAAGATTAGTGATGGGAGTGGTCCAAGTGGGGGGACTTGTGAAGTCCTCCTTTCACTTTTTCAACTTTCTTTTGTCTCTTTTGGAGAGGAATCTTCTCCCATAGTGTTTTTCTCCTTTTCTCCAGTCGTGAGAGATTGCATTGCATAGCAATTGTGCATGATTACCTAACATGGCCTTGTAGCAGAGACCCATCTTGCATTTCATTTTGTATAATAATCTCCCTAAGTTTGCACTTAAGTGTGGTGTTAGTGTTAAGTTTTATCTTAGGGATAATTATTTGGGTAGTTTTCTCGTATCATGTAGTTTTTCACCCATTTCATTTTTCATACCTTTAAAAGTCCTATACATTATGTATTTTATCATCTCATCTCATTTTTCTGAATATCATCTTGGTATTTGGTAGAATAGCTTTGTGTTTCTCTCGTGTATCTGCGAGGGTGGTTTGTTGATCCTGGGAAGGAGCTACCATCTCCCACATCATTAACAATAGAATTACCAACATTATTTTCATCACCAATAGTAGCTTCACTCAACATAACCTTATTTGTAGCATCTAGCTCAATCTTTGTCAATGATGTCACAACTAAAATATCTAAAGAAGCATCTGATGTCTTCCTTATTACTAGTTCAAACAAAGGATTAGCAACATATAACATAGGATTTTGTGCTTTCTTTTAAAAATAATGAAAGGAATTATGAGTATGTTGAGAACATGAAGAAAAAGGATGTATATCAAAGCAAGTATTAGAAAGATGACCTTGACATCCACAATGGAAGTAAAATTTGACACTATTGGACTTATTGCATATTGCTTTTGGTTGCTTATATTTTTGAAATTCACAAGAATCATTAACACATGTAGGCTCAACATGAGATTTATTCATATGTCTCCCTAACATAAATTTTATGGGTTTAGAATATTCTAGGACATAAGAGCCAACAAAAACTTTATAACCAAGACCACATTTTCTCCTATTTAATTTTTGAGATTCCCAAACTCTACAATGGAATTTTTTTATAACTTTGATTAGTAGAATTTTTGAGTAAAAGGTTTAGATGCAACATGTTTCTTTTCTAACACATTAATTTTACTTTCTTGATTTTTTGAAATGCTAGAAGAAGGAACATAATGTTGGACATCCTTTTGCTTGTTTCTTTCTAACTAATCTTGTAACATATTAAGTTATTTTCTCAATAATATGTATTGGTTACAAAATTTCATGAATAGAGGTTTGTATTGCCTCCAACATTCAGATATTAATTTTTCATCATCTTCATGAATTTGTAGAGATAATATTCCATCATTGTAGAATGTGGACATGATTGTAAGTAGGAAAAAAATAGTTTGACACATCTTACATCATCAATTTAGACTCTTTTCCTTCATATTTTAATTACTCTCCGAAACCTTATTACTTCAGGGTATGTGTATGATCATCACGGAAAAAACAGGCCATTAAGTCGCAAAAAAAAATAGAAAAATCAGAGCTAGGCAACTAGATGTAAAAATTTGAAATAGTTATCTATATTATTTTAAAAATATGTAAGAATAGAATCTATAGAAAACTCAATGTAGTTTCTAAAATATTAGGTTTGTTTAAAAAAAAAAAATCTATTTGGTGAAAATTTGAAATTCAATACGATGGTATTTAAATTTTAGGGAAAAATAACAAGTAGGTGTTTGTCTGACCACCTAACCACAATAAAATTATATTTTATTTTATAAGATTTTAGATATAGGACTCATGTCCTGATGTGATGCATATTTTTTGTAATTTTTTAAGTAAATAATTAATTATGAATTTTTTACAACTTTTAAAAAATATAAAAACTCGTATGTCGACCACCTTAACTTGGTCAAAACTTCATGAAATTCAATTTTTTTTTTTAATCCTATAGTATGTGAAGCATAGAATGTGATGCATGTTTTGGATTCAAAAAATGTGATACCGTTTGAAAGATATAGATGTTTTTCAATTAGTCTATCAATCAGGACTTTAGTTGTAATTTGAATAGAAAATGAATAATAATTAATTATTAAATTCAAAGTAAACCATAATTTATATTGGTGGAAATCTAAGAATCTCCTTTAAAAACCATTTTCATTTTATAAATTTTGGGTAAAAAAAAAGTCATCAGCCACATACCCATCATAAATAATTAAGTTAAAAAAAAAGATAATATCAATGGATGCAAAATATACCACAATGTATAGAAAATACTAATTTTGAGAGCCAATAAATGTGATAAAAAAATAACTAGATTGGAAAATTTAGGCATAATCAGGGAGGAACACCACCCATGTGATCACCTTTTGAGCAAAGAAAAAAGAAAATGAACACTTGACCAAATGCAAGGTGAATGATCACCCTCCAAGTCCTCAAGAGCCACTTTCCCCCTCTCTTTACCATCCTCAACTAACATCTACTCAAGAAGAGCAACAATAGTCATTATTTTGTTCATTTGTGTACAATGGAAAATAGTACCCTTTGCTTCACATGGAAATAATTCATGATAAATTGACTTAATGAGGCCTTGATTCAGGTGTTGTGAGGAATTATATGCATCCGCCTAGGTCTTAGACCCTTGCAAGTTGAATAACATGCTTTTAATGATGTCTTGTAAAGGTGTTGTAAATTCTTGTAATGGACTTCCACACTTTTCTAGACTTAATGAAGCCATTTATCCCTAATTCAATATTATAAAATGTGTTTAATAACATCATCACATCAATTTAGAAGGCTTGTGAATTAAACTTAATGTTAAACTAGTGTTTTAATGTGTCCCACACATTCACATTGGTTTGTGTGCCTTCCTAGGCTACGTGGACCTCATTTAGTGTTATAAAGTGCATTTAATCACACTTTCACATTGAATTTTGTGTCCCAAACCCTAATTAACCTTTACATCATCACTAATAGGCCCTATTAACCCATATTGTGCATCTCAAGGCTTAAATTGATCAAATGACCGACAAAGTTGCAATTTAAACCTTATTTCCTTACCTCCTAGCTTCTTAGCTATCAAATTGGCCCTAGTGGGACCCATTCACCATGGGTGGTGAATGAGTCCCATTTGGCTCATTTTTGACATTTGAGTGGGAAAAAAAGTGAAATTTAAGTTTAATTTCACTTCATGTCGGCCTATGATGAGGTATTAATAGGTAAAATAGGTGAAATAATTATAAATTTAAGTATTTTAACCCAAATTTGCATCTCTTATGATTATTCATCCATCAATCTTCCATTTAAAGTCAAGCAACTTAGGGTTTTATCATTTCAAGTCACCAAGACATCAATTTTTAGACATTCAAGGGGAGATTCTAAATGTTTTGCTGCAAAATTTTAAGATAAAACATCATGGCAAGGTAATCAATACCATTATTGTGTGTTTCATTCCATTCTTTTATAATTTTGTTTTAATTACTTAAATAGGGTTTGACCAAGGCAAACCCCTATGCCCTAACCTTCAATGTTTCTCCTTCTTGTCTTGTGTGTTTACATATTTATACCTCTTGGAAGATTGGAAATCATTAATAATCAATTTGAAAGGTTCGTCAAGTCTTCTCTTAATTCAACAAGTCAAAATATAAATGAAAACTCATTTTTCAGGTTTAGAAATTAGAGTTTTAGGAGTGAACACATGTAGCAAACCAAAGTGTAGACTAAAAGCTTTGGATTTCACTTTCAAATATTTAGAAATTCAAAAGTGGAATCATTCACCATGAGTGGCGAATGAGTCCCACTTCCAGGTCAATTTTGAGTTTTTTGCATTTGTAGATACCCTTTTATCAGAAGTAGGTTTTGGCTCAATTTTGTAGAGCTGGGACTGATTCATCTAAAATGGTGAACAAGTCCCTCTAGGCCTGAAAATCAATATCAACAACATTTCAAATGTCATCTCCAGTCTTCATCCACAATCCAAGTGCAAAAGTTCAGTTTGGTCCATTTCTATTCATTTCCATGTGTCCTTACATTACACAATGTGTTTTCAAACATTGCATGTTTCTTAGGTTGCATACTTTAATCAATTAATTTCTTAGCTTATTTGCATTTAGATCATCTCATTTAGCCTAAATAATATCATACATTTCCTAATTTGAGTGAACTTAGCTAGATCTTTTGGCCCTTATTTCTCCTTTTAGGTGAAAAACCGTAGAAATGCTAGAAATGATTAGGATGCCAAAAATCTACAGTTCAATTTGTTTCTACCATTTCTATACCACATTAATGATCTTGGAAAAAAAATGATATCCCACTGCCAATCATCAATGAGCAATCCAACTTCCTCAAATCAATGGAAATGAATATTCCAGGCACAACTTATTAAACACCTTTATAATAGATTAACTCCTCTTTTGAAGATGCCTCTATCCATCATGTACAAGGATAGATTATACCACACCAAAATTCTTGGACTACAAGATTTCCAAGGTTGTACACGCATTTGTAGATACACTTTCAATGTTTTGTCTTCACTTCATCTTTACGGATAGCCTCAAGTGCCAATCTTCAGGCCTCCTCTATTGGTTAGTTGGATGTTGTGGTTGTGTTGGTGATATGTGGTTGTCATTGATGTCAACACTATTAGCATAAATTCATTTGGAGTTGTATATGTCGAGGATATTGAGAAAATTGTAATCAATGAGTTATAGGTTGTTAGTAGTGAAGTGAAGTTCAGTATATCGGTTATTTCTATACATTGTTGATCAGAGGTTGTGGAATAAAGGGTTTGTTGCTAAGTGTATCTCGTTTATCCACATCAAGTTTCAGAGATCCGCATTAAGATTTGATCAAGTTATGAAGATTTTCATTTTGACAATTTTTTTGTTTCTTCAGTTGGTGTTCCTAATTGAAGATGATGTTATTTTAGTTGGTTCAGTTGTTGCAGATGCTTCTCTTGTGATTTGTGATTCTTGTAGATGTTTCTAGATCATGCTCTATCTTTTTTGCATGTCTCAATTGATCATTGTGCTCATGATCCAAGAATTTCTCCTGTGTTTTCATGTTTTTCATGTTCTTGGCTGACATAGTGTTTGTAGCGTGTTGTGGATCTTTGAGGAGAAATTAATTGAAGTTTTTTCACATTGAATATGTTGGTTTGAGTCCTCACTAATTTGTGGCCAACCTTGGTTGATTCACATTAATAATCTTTAATATTTTGGGCCAATAGTTTATATTCATTTTATTATTTCTTTGTAGCTGACATGAAGGGATGAAATTTCTAGTTGTGGATATATATAAGTGATTGTTCATTTCATTTGAAGTATGTAGAATGTGTGTGTGTGTGTGTGTGAATAATGTTCTAAATCATTTGAAGGATGAGAAAAGTGTGAAGAAGAGTGATGAAGAGTGGGAAAGTGTTCATGTGCTTTATTGGAACTATAATCAGGCATTATTAGATGTTATTTCCTCAATTCAAAATCTAGATGGTTGTAATTTGAATCTCTTTGTAAGACAATGTATCTCCCTTCATAATTGAGCAGTGAGCTCTAGGCAGCATGTGTGAATGCATGTGCATTCCCCATATTTCATTTTCATTATACTTTTAACAGGGTATAATCTTGTGGATTGACCTCCACTGTGGTTTTTCCCCTAATAGGGTTTCCACATAAAAAATCTTGGTGTTATGTGTGTTTCTAATGTGTTGATGATTTATGCTTTCATGGTTATTTATCAAATTTGAGAATAAGTTTAATAAGTTGAATAAGTTTTGAATTTCTATGACAACTGATTCACCTTGCCCCCCTTTCAATTGTCTACCCTTTTATTTCTAACAATTGGTATTAAAGTAGGTTCCTTGGAAGAATTTTAACAACTTAAGGTGATTTGGGATGGAAAGTTACAAGAAGGATAGTCTAAGATTTGATGGAACAAATTATTCTTTGTGGAAGACTCAAATGGAATGTCATCTAAGATACATTGGTGAACCCTACTGGAGTATTACAAGTAATATGTATATTATTCCACAGAATGGTCCTACTACTTATGTTGAGATCAAAGATGTTGAGTATAATATTTAGGCTAAGGAAGGTTTGTTGAGTGCTTTGACTAATTATGAGATGACAAATGTTATGGATTTGAAGATTGCTCATGAGATCTATAAAAATTTGGAAACCTTGTATGAAGGTAATGCTAATGTGAAAATTTCTAAGTTGTAGAGTTTGAAAGGGAAATATGAAAGCTTGAGAATGGTTGATGATGAGAACATTAATACTTTCATGAAAAGACTGAATGAACTTGTGTGTGGTATTAGATGTGTTGGTGGAAAGATAGAAGAATATGAGATTGTTGCTAAAGTGCTCAGATCCCTATCTGATTCTTAAAAAGTCAAAGCTAGTGCTATTGAAGAGCTTTGCACTGTAACAAACATACCCAAGGATACATTGGTTGGTAAGTTGACTACTTTTGAGTTGAGAAAATTTGGTGATTCCCTTTCTAAGGCCAAATCTTCATTTAAGGCTACTACTTATGGAAGAGACAGATAGAGATATGATCCAAGTGAAAGTTCATCTACAAATACATTCAATTATGAGGATAAAATTAGACAGATGGAAGAAGAAGAAAGAGATCTAGAAGAGCTAGAAGAACTTATTGTCAAAATAGTACCGAGAGGAAAAGGTAAGTATGAAGGAAAATTTCCTCTTAAATGTTTTTCTTGCAATAAGATAGGTCATTTTACATAAAGGTGTTTGGAAAGAGCTACTAAACCAAGACATAAGAAACCTAGATTTCAAAAGAAGTGTTACTATGTTGTTGATGAAGGTGTGACATATGATGAATGGGTATTTATTGATATCAAAGAAAATAATATTGTATCTACTAAATCTGTTCATTGTACAAATGTGGAGAAATACCTAGCTACTCGAGTTGAAGAGAAAGATGAATGGGTAATTGATAGTGGATGTTCACATCATATGACAAGATACAAAAGTAAGTCTATAAGCTTGAAAAGTACGATGGTGGTGTTGTAAGATTTTGCAATAATACAATTGGTGTGATCCATGGAAGAGGTTGCATTTCTCTTGACGGTAAGCATAATACTGATGATGTTCTGTATGTGGAAGGCTTGAAGCATAATCTTTTGAGTGTTGGTCAAATGGTTGATAAGCGATACAATCTTCAATTCAAGGATGCAAAGTGTAGAATATTGAGTTCTAAAAATGAAATTGCATCAGTTACCAAAAAAGGTAATATCTTTCACTTGAGTGATGCTAGTAAAAGTTGTTTGATTGCTCAAGTTGATGAAAGTTGGTTATGGCATAGGAGGTTGTGTCATGTTAACTTTGATAATATTGTCAAGATAATTTCCACTAAGGATGTGAGAGATCTACCCAAGTTGGTTAAACCTACTAATGCAATATGCAAGGAATGTCAATTTGGAAAGCAAACCAAGATTTAATTTCTGAGTAAAAAGCATCATTCAAATGAATTGTTAGAGCTTGTGCATTCTAATCTGTGTGGTCCCTCTAAGGTCAAAATTTTTCAAGGTTATAGGTATTTCATGTTACTCATTGATTATTAATCTAGAATGGTATGGGTTACTTTCTTAACAGAGAAATATGGAGCACTGGAAAAGTTCAATATTTTTACAACTATGGTTGAGATAGAGACAAGGTTCATGATTACATGTTTGAGATTAGATAGAGGTGGTGAATTCAATTCTAGTGAATTAAATTCTCTTTTGTGAAGAACATGGAATAGACAATTATCTACACCACGGACCCCTCAACAAAAATGGAGTTGTGGAAAGGAAGAACAAAACAATTGAAGATGTTTCTAGAACTATGATGCTAGAGGAAATGTCCCTCATATCTATTGGAGAGAAGTTGTGAGTATTGTTGTGTACACACTCAACTGGGTACAAATCAAAGGTGATACTAGTAAAACCCCTTTTGAGCTATGGACTGGTCAAAAGCCTACTGTTAAATACTTCAAGATATTTGGAAGAAGATGTTATATTAAGAGAGATGAAGACATAAGAAAGTTTGATTCTAGGAGTGATGAAGGTATCTTTTTGGGTTATTCTACTAAAAGTAAGGCCTACTGGTGTTACAATAAAAGATTGAAGAAAATGGTTGAAACTGCAAATGTTAAGGTTGATGAAGACTTCTAGGTACACTATCTAGAACCTTTGGTTATGATTTTGATGATTAGGATAATAGTACAAACAAAGGAAAGAATGTTCAGACTACAAATCAAGTGTAAATCAATCTGGTAAATTAAGAAAATGAAGAAGAAGGAGAAACTGGTGAAAGAGAAGAAGAGAGATCATAAGAGCTTGAAGTTGAAGAACACCCTAAGAAGACTCTAAGGTATGTAAGACTGAATCATTCAAAAGATCAGATTATAGGTGATAAGAACAAAGTTGTCCAGACTAGGAGAAAGATTGTAGAAGAGTATTGCTTGATATCAAAGACTGAGTCTACTAGTGTCAATGAAGCATGTAAAGATGAGTATTGGATTGAGGGTAAATGCAAGAAGATGAGCCCCTGAAACGTGGAAGTTTTTTCCTTAGGTAGAAAAATGAAATTGGCTTGCAAAAAATGGGATCATGCTTTTTAATAAATGGAATCCCAGTTTCAAAAAGTGGGATGCCATTTTTTAAAAACGGTATCCTATTTAGCTTCGAGATCCTAAGCCTAAATTTGAAAAAAAGGATCCCGTTTTGAAATTTTTCCAAAAACAAAAATTTCCAAAATGGAAAGTTTTCAAAGCGAATCTCGCTTTGAAAATTTCTATTTTTAAACTTTTTTAAAAATTTACATTTTTGAAAGTTTTCAAAACGGGATCCTCATTTTGAAAACTTTCTGTTTTTGGTAATTTTCAAAACGGGATCATGTTTCATATAACCATAAAAAATGTTTTTTTTTATGAAACGGGAAACGAGATCTCATTTTTTAAAATTATGATTTTTTTGGGCAGGTTTTTGGCTTGTTTTTTGGTTTAAGAAATGGCTTGGGGACTCAAACCTAAGCTTTGGACCTGGTTTGACCTACAACTTGAAGGTCCTATTAATGTCATAGGAAAATAGTGACTTTGGACATATGTTTGAAGACCTATTTTGCAGAATTTTTTTATGAAATTAAAACCCATTGTAGATGAGACAGTGCAGATTCCAAATATGTAAAAAAATTTATTATTTGATTAATTTTTCTATTTTTCAATTAATTTCTAATGAAAGTAGTCCATAAACTTAAATTATCAATTTTTTTTAGTATTTTAATAACTTTTGATCAACATAATATTTTGATGAACAGATTGCACGAGAACAAACTTCAGACAATTCTTTTCAATTTAAAAAAAAATCAAAAAATGATAAGTTTAGATCATTTTATGCATGTTGTACACGATGATTTCTCAAAACGACAAATATGCCTAATAAAAATTTAACAAAAAAAAATTAATAAAAAATTACAAAAAAATATTGAAAACAAGCTTTAGTGAGTCACAAATCTTTTTCCAAAAGGATTTAGAAAAATATGATAATTTAGGTCAAAATATGGATGTCGTACATGTGCATGGTATGGTATAAAAAAGTGACTTTTAAATATTGGTTTTTAGAAACACCAATTGAAACTCAATTTGTACAATCTGGGTATTGAAATAAATTACATATTTGGAAACTAGACTCCGAGTACTATATTTTATGATTAGTGAATTTTTTGAAGATTTCATCTCTAAGTGCTTCAAATTTTAAGGTCAAATGTGTCAAATTCTCAAAATAAGGGAAAACACTTCCACTTTTTGGCCAAAAAGTGGACACAATTTCTTGCCAGCACCCTTGAAGCAATGAAAGAAGAATTGAAACAAATTGAAAAGAATGATACATGGATTCTTGTTCCTAGACCTAAGAATAATAATGTCATTGGAACCAAATGATTCTTTAGAAACAAACTAAATAAGCAAAGCAAAGTGGTTAGAAACAAAGTAAGACTAGTATGTAAAGGATATTCACATATGGAAGGAATTGATTTTGAAGAGACCTTTGCCCCTATTGCTAGAATTGAAGCTGTAAGATTATTTCTTGCCTATGTTGCTCATAAGAACTACAAAGTTTATCAAATGGATGTAAAATCAGCTTTCCTAAATGGTGAATTGGAAGAAGTGTATGTTGAGCAACTTGATGGATTCTAGTTGTCTGATAAGCAAGATATGGTGTGTCAGTTAAAGAAAGCATTGCATGGACTCAAGCAAGCCCCTAGAGCATGGTATGCAAGATTGGATAAGTATTTGATGAAGCTTGGATTTAATAAAGGTACTGCTGATAGTAATTCTTATTTCAAGATTGATCATAATATAGATTTGATTGTTGAAGTTTTTGTTGATAATATCATTTTTGGAGGAGATGATGGTTTATGCATGAAGTTTGCTAATGAGATGAAAAATGAATTTGAAATGTCTATGATTGGTGAGATGAGGTTATTTTTTGGATTGCAAATTAATTAGTTAGATAAAGGTAATTTTATATCTCAGTCCAAGTATGTGAAGGAATTGTTGAAGAAGTTTGGTAAGGAAGATTCAAAGCTAGTTGGTATGCCCATGGTGACTAGATGCAAGTTGACAACAAAAGATGATTCTTTGAAAGAAAATTAGACAAGATACAAATCAATGATTGGTGGATTGTTGTATTTAACTCAAACTAGGCCTAATATCATGAATGTTGTATATATTATTGCAAGATTTTAAGCTAATCTGAAGGAATCTCATGTGGCTGCTGTGAAGAGAATTTTTAGATACTTGAAGGGAAAAATTGATCTTGGCCTATGGTATCCTAAAGATGATGATCTTACTTTGAGTGTCTTTACTAATGTTGATTGGGTAGAATATTTGAATGACAAAAAAATTACTAGTGGTGGAGCATTTTTCTTGTGTAAGAAGCTAATTTCATGGTTAAGCAAGAAGCAGAATGTCATTTCCTTGTCTACTGTAGAGGCCAAATACATTGTTACTACCAATAATTGTAATCAAGTCCTATGGATGAAATAGATGTTGAACGATATCTGAATTATTTATGATAAGCCTATTTCTATATTTTGTGATAACTCAAGTGTTGTTAACATTTCCAAGAATCGAGTGCTGCATTAAGAAAAAAATCATATATCTATCAATTTTCACTTTTTGAGGGAGAAGGTAAGTGAAAAGAAAGTCATACTGGAGTATGTTCCTACTAAGGAGCAGATTGCAAACATCTTCACCAAGCCATTTCCTAAGGATAATTTTGAGTATCTCAGAGGGAAGTTAGGGGTGATTACCCCTCCTAATCAAAACTAAAGATGCATTGCATTGCATCAGTATGTGCATTTCACAACCATATCTTTCTTTGGATTGATGTTGTGGTGGCTAATACTCAAGGGGAGTAGTCAGATGGTTCAAATATTAGAGATCTTTGTCATTAATGTCAAAGGGGGTGAAGAGTCATGTGAAAAATTGGTGATTATTTGGGGAGAAGAGCCTTATGGGGAGAAAGATTATGTGAAATTTTTGAGGAGAATATGAGTCAAAACCTAAGTAGGAGTTAGTTACATTAGTGTTTTTCACATCATGGTTTCCATTAATGCCAAATGGGGAGATTGTTGATGTTGTGGTTGTGTTGTTGATACGTTGATATCTCGTTGTCATTGATGTCAACACTATTAGCATAAATTCATTTAAAGTTGTATATGTCGAGGATATTGAGAAAATTATAATAAATGAGTTACAGGTTGTCAGTGGTGAAGTGAAGTTCAGTATGTGGGTATGTACAAGATCACGATAGTCCAAAAAGTGGCAATATGATGGGTATGTGTAGGGTATGTGGCTGATGAATTATTTTTTATCCCAAATATATGAAATGAAAAGGGTTTTTAAAGGATATTTTCAGCATTCCACCAATATAAATTATGATATACTTTGAATTTAGCAAATAATTATTATTCATTTTCTATTTGAATTATGACTAAAGTCTTGATTGATAGGTTGATTGGAAAACATCTATAGATTTCAAATAGTGTCACTTTTTTGAATCAAAACATGTATCACATTCTATGCTTCACATACTATAGGATAAAAAAAAGAATTTCATGAAGTTTTATGAAGTTAAGGTGGTTAGACATATAATTTTTATATTTTTTAAAAGTTGTAATAAAAAATCATAATTAATTATTTACTTGGAAAAAATTACAAATAAATATGCATCACATCTGGACATGATTCCTCTACTTATATCTAAAATATTATTAAAAAATATTATCATTTTATTGTGGTTAGGTTATCGAAAGACACCTACTTCTTATTTTTCCCTAAAATTTAAGTACTTGCATTGAAATTTCAAATTTTCACCAAATAGATTTTTATTTTTAAATAAACCTAGTAGTTTACAAAAACTACATTCAATTTGCTATAGATTCTATTCTTACATATTTTGAAATAATATAGATAACTTATTCAAATTTTTATGTTAAGTTGCCTAATTTTGATTTTTCAGATTTTTTTGCCACTTAAAGGCCTATTTTTTCCATGATGATCGTGCACATACCCATGTCGGTTATTTCTATACATTGTTGATTAAAGGTTATGGAATAAAGGGTTTTTTTATTTAGTGTATCTAGTTTATTCACGTTGAGTTTTAGAGATCCACATTAAGATTTGACCGAGTTATGAAGATTTTCATTCTGACAATTTTTTATGTTTCTTCAGTTGGTGTTCCTGATTGAAGATGATGCTATTTCAATTAGTTCATTTGTTGCAGATGCTTCTATTATGATCTGTGATGCTTTTGTATGTTTCTAGATCATGCTAGATCTCTTTTGCATGTCTGCATTGATCATTATGCTCATGATCCAATATTTTCTCCTGCATGTTAATGTTTTTCTTGTTCTTGGCTGACATAGTGTTTGTAGCGTGTTGTGGATCTTTTAGGAGAAATTAATTGAAGTGTTTTCATGTTGGATATGTGTTTTGGGTCCTCACTAAGTTGTGGCCAACCTTGGTTTATTCACATTGATATTCACATTGATAATCTTTAATGTTTTGGGTCAATAATTTATATTCATTTTTTTATTTCTTTGTGGTTGACATGAAGGGATGAAATTTCTTATTGTGGATATATATAAGAGATTTTTCATTTCATTTGAAGTATGCCAAATGTGTGTGTGTATTAAAAATGTTCAAAATCATTCGAAGGAAGAGAAAACTGTGAAGAAGAGTGAAGAAGAGTGGAGAAGTGTTAGTGTGCTTAATTGGAATTGTAATAAGGCATTAGCATATGTTATTTTCTTAGTTCAAAATTTGGATGGTTGTAATCTAAATCTCTTTGTAAGATAGCGTGTCTTCCTTTGTACTTGGGCAACATTTGAGCTCTAGGAAATGTGCTTGAATGCATGTGCATTCCCCATATTTCATTTTCATTATACTTTTAATAGGGTATAATCTTGTGGACTGACCTCCATTATGGTTTTTCCCCTAACAAGGTTTCCACATAAAAAAAAATGGTTTAATGTTTGTTTCTAATGTGTTGATGATTTATGCTTTCATGGTTATTTATTAGATATGAGAATAAGGTTAATAAGTTGAATATTTTTTGTGACAACTGATTCACCCCCCTCTTAGTTGTCTTCCCTTGTATTGCTAACATGGTCATCATTGCATAGGCATAGAGATTGAAACTACTCTGATACCATTGTTAGGCCTAATAGAGGTAGAAATATAAACATGTTTTTGTATTTCAGAAAATTACATCCAAAATCCTATTGGAAGAAATTTTTACAACATTATTTTATAAAGAAGATAATTTAATTGTCATAACTATCTAAACATAAAACTAAAATTACAAATGTGTTAACCTAGAAGATTAACACATTAGAAACTCTCTCGATGTGACTTTATATATATATCCATGTTTCTCCTCTTCTATTTTTCCTCTCTTTATCTCTTTTACTATATCTCTTTCTTTGTCCCTCTTTATTCCTCTATATATCCACCTTTATCTATGTATCTTTATCTTGTGTTCTATGTATCCATAATAAATTAAATTAATTCTAATAACTTTTAGTTATTATTTGTAATTTCATAAAAGAATAAAAATAATTAAATGGCCTTTTATTCTTGCTATGCTATGAGCTTTGGGTTTTGGGCCTAACTTCATTCAGACTATTTGAATGCTCTTTATGGATGCCTCTACTTGCATCACCATTAATGGCCATCAATCCTTTGTATTTGGACTCTTTCATTCCATTCGTCAAGGGTGCATTCTTTCCCCCTCTTTGTATGTATTTGTTGTTGAGGGATTTGGCTACCTTCTGGCCAACATGGTTTTCCAGTAGCATGTCAAGGGAATCTCTCTGTCCAACTATCAGGCTCAACTGGTTAATGGCCATTTTGTTGATGACTCTTTCCTTACTCTCTTGGAGGAAGAAGATACTATTACAACAACCCTAGATTTTCTTAACATCTTCTGTCTTGCTTCTAGTTCTACCATTTAGTGGCACAAAAAATTGTGCTACAGATAGTCTATCTTTCTTTCTCCTCCTTGGTTGCAGCAGTATGGTTGGAAGTGGATTGGGCCATGAGATATTTTTTGGTTTCTGAGTATTTCCTTTTCTTTCCAAGCATCTTCAGTTGAGCTATGGCAAGATTTACTCTACTGAGTCAAGCATAAGCTTACTAATTTGATTACCAAGCCCCTCTATCTAGCAAAGAAATTTTAGGTTAGCTCTAAAGTTCTGGCAACTACCCATGTCTATTATTCTTCCTGTTGGGCCCCTTCCAATGTTGCCTATGGCAAGCTTGAAAAATTGCTCTGATATTTTCTTTGGGCCTCCTCTAAATCCCACAGAGGGTTTCACCATGTTGTTTGGGAATTTTTTTCCTTCCCAGAGATTCTGGAGGACTTGGGTGCCTCTCCACTCAATGACAAGGGACTTCTTTATGTGTTAAATGGAATATTTGTTCCCTTACTAGGGATGAGGCCTGGAAAATTCTTCTCAAGCATTGTATTCAATAAGGCTTTCATATCCATAGACCCACTTGGAAGCGAATTAGCTTTCAAACCCTTCTAGTCATGGAGGAACTAGTCTAAATGGTTAGGAATTTTTTGGCCAAAAGTATTTGGCAAGCCTAGGAGGCTATCAAACCTTGACTCTGTTGGGCTAGCTCTAGTTTTCATGATGGGCTTTCACTCAACCAACATAATATTTGGTGGTTGCCTCTTTTTTCTTGCAATGGTTAGTAGTTGGATAAGTCACCTTGGCTTAAGGTGTTTAGATTCCACAAGAAGGGTATCCATACCCTACAACAATTATTTCATAGACCCACAAAGTGTATCATGTCGTGGGAAGATTTTTCTACCCTATATAGGCTTCATAACTAGAACTGTGCTACTTATGATGGTCTGGTGAATGCTATTCCTATAAAAATGCTTCATAAGGTTGGAATCTAGGGGACCAAATCCTGGTGGAAAGGCTGGAAGTGGTATCCAGACACCCCTTTCAGGAATTACAAGCCTCAACTTGGTTACAGGTGGCTTTCACCACACTTCTCTATGATTCAAAGTTTGAACCAGAGGTGGCTTCTTCAATCTCCCGCTCATGTCTGACATAAAATATTCATTGCCACTTGGTCTACAAGTGTTGAGCCGAAACTCGCCCACTTTTCTTGGTATATTCTTTTCCAAGGCTTGCATGTGGGTTCTTGACTTGCTCACTTGGGGTCCAAGACCCTCGTTACCATTTTTGTGGGAAAGCTGAGAATTTTAAGCATCTTTTCTAGTTTTGTACCATAGCTTAGAAACTTTTTGCTGACTTTCTTTTTGTAGCATTTATCCTTAATGTCAAAACATGTCAAAACAATTTTGTTATAATGATTGTTTTTATTGGCATTCTAGTTGGCATCATTTGGTTCATCATAGATTTGACATTGTGTTCTCATAGTTTTGATTTGGTTCATTGTCATTAGCATCATTGTTGATTTTACACATGGTTGCTATAGTTTATTCAGTTTATATAATATGTACTGATCATTCAGACTTGTGTGCAATACTTGGATAGGCATTAATTACATTTACATACATACTCATGGAAATTTTGTATTGGATAGAATTATGGCTTTGGTTTACATCACATTCAAATTTGTTATATCTTGTGGTACTGATCAGGTTGAGCTTCATGTGTAGTTAAAGGTTATCTTGCTTATACAGGTGTTGGGTTGTGGTATTGGGTTTCAGGTGATATCAGTATATTATTTTGACACTGAATTAGGTTGAACTCTTTTTGACATTATTTACAGACATATATAGGTGATTGCATTGTTACATTACTACTCAGATGGAAGATAATATGTTTTTGGTTTTGTAGTATTTGGCTTTAGTTCACATGAGCTATATTTCTTTCTCATAGGGTTGATACATAGTTAGATTTGTATTCTTGGGTTGGTTGTTGTATATAGCTTCATAAGCAATCGTATTGTTTGGACTTGTCATATCACTACATACAATGATATATATTGTTTGTTTCTTCTTATAACAAAATATGCTATATTTAATGACTTTATGGTATAACCATTCTTGGCTTTGTTTTGATCAGGCTCTTCACAAGTGATTTAGTCCACATTGTAACACTCCAAGTCTTAACCAAGCATACTATATTTGATATTATTTAGGCTGGGCATACTATATTGCATTGGTTACAAATTTTGTTTCTTTGGATTTTTTAGTGAAAGCCATTACATGGCTATTAATTATCAGGACAAGTTCTAGACCAAAACATTTTTGTAGGTGTCGACTATCTTTCACCAAGTATAACATATGTTTTGATGGGCATATCATGTTGTTATCGGGATTATTATGGTTTTCTATCAAGCATACTTTACAAATCTCTAATGATGTTTCCGGTCTCATTACATTTTCAAGAGAGTTGACTTAGAATGATAGCCATCATTTGGATATTTTTAATAATTGATTGGTGGACTAAAACCATCATTGTGTTTGGTTAATGGATTACACTCCAAATTTTATCAAAAATTAAAAAGTGCAGTGTAAAGGTTTTCACAAGGAATTAGAGAAAATCACTTTGTTGGTTTTTTTTTGCTCTCGAGAAGTAATACTATGTCGCCATGGAAGATATGAGACTACATTTTACAGCTGGATTTGAAGCTAAATGTTGGATGAGTTTTAGTGAGACTGTTATAAAAAGTTTACACAATCAGTTGGTAATGTTTTGGCTACCCTGATATGTAATTGGTTTTTCAGTTTGGGAAATCTTGAATTGGTTTTTTAAAGCAACTAATTTTATGGATTAAGTGGTTCATTGAAGTTGAGAAATATGTTAAAGATTAATCTCATTTTTTTCATCAACCCAAGTTTATACTAAAGGGTTTCAATGGAATTCATTAACATATCAATGGTTTTTCAAACACCCATTATGGGTATCATGATTTAGCAACATTGTTTATCCAAACCCTAGTTATTGGATACGAGTTTTTGAAAAGAATAACTATTTTATGATCATTGTATAAATGCATGGAAAAAATCCATGAGTGTGATGAGATGAAAAGAGAGAAGATAGAAAAGATATAGTGTGAACAAAGTATTGGTTATTATTGTGATATCATTTTTTAAAGAAGAAAAGAGGGTTTATATTGTTTCCATCTCTGGGTGTGGCTATGTGCAAGATCAATATGGAAAAAAAGGCCCTTAAGTGGCAAAAAATTTAGAAAAATTAGAGTTAGGCATCTTGAAGTAAAAATTTGAATAATTTATATATATTATTTCAAAAATATGTAAGAATAGAATCTTTAGCAAATTGAATGTAATTTCTAAACTACGAGGTTTATTTTAAAAAAAGATAAATCTATTTGTGAAAATAAAAAATTTCAATGCAGTAGTACTTAAATTTCAGGGGAAAAATAAGAAGTAGGTGTTTTTTGACTACCCTAACCACAATAAAATGATAATGTTTTTTATAATATTTTAGATATAATTATAGGACTCATGTCCCAATGTGATGCATATTTTTTGTAATTTTTTTCCAAATAAATAATTAATTATGAATTTTTTATTACAAATTTAAAAAATATAGAAACTTGTATGTCTAACCACCTTAACTTGGTCAAAACTTCATAAAAATTCAATTTAATTTTTTTTAATCCTATAGTATGCAAAGCATAGAATGTGACACATGTTTTAGATTAAAAAAATGTGATACCTTTTGAAAACTATAAATGTTTTTCAATTATCCTATCAATCGACTTTAGTTGTAATTCAAATAGAAAATGAATAATAATTATTTATTAAATTCAAAGTAAAACATAATTTATATTGGTGGAAATCTGAGAATCTCCTTTAAAAACCCTTTTCATTTCATCAATTTTGGGTAAAAAGAAAGTCATCAGCCACATGGGCCATCATATCAGTTACATATTGCCACTTTTTGGCCCATCATAATCCTACACATACCAGTGTATTACAAAGATTATTTTTGAGGATTTTTTTTTTTTTAGTGAGAGTATTTGCATTGTTATAAGAAAATAAATTTTGTAGTGGGAATTATTAAAAACATCATTTTGTATCCTATTGTGATTTTGTGATTGCAAACATTCAATGCAGTTATAAGGTCCCAACAGGTTGCAATATCATTAGATTTTGTTTCAAAAGAAGTTGGTGCTTTTAATTTGAAGTGGGTGCTTCAATATACTATAGGAGTTGGTGCTCCAAATTATTATAAGAGTTGGTGCTCCACATTATCATTGAGTTGGTTTTCATAAATTATTGTAAACATTTTTGGAATTAAGCCTGCAAGGCATTTTGGAGTGGTTTTTCTACCCCAAGAGGGTTTTCAACTTGGCAAAAATTATGTGTCTCTCTTTTGTGGTTGTGTTTATCTTGCATAATATATTTCTAGTTGTTTATAAAAAGCTCTAATACTTTAAAATTTTCAAGTTGGTCATGCCAATTTAATGTGTATAAATATGATGCAATTTTAATTTTTTTATAAAGCAAATTGAAATCTGCATTTTGTACTCCATATGTGAATGTTTTTCAAAGTTATATTTTGTGAAGTATTTAAGTTTTTTTTTGAAAAACACAACAATATTGTTCATAAAGTTCAGTTTAACATATCATATAGTGCTTTTAATAAGTGTTATATGTGAAGTCAAGATTCAAGTTTCACTTGTACAAGCAAAGTTGCATTGAGTTTAGATTCAAAAAAAATCTGTCATATTGTGTTAAAGTTTAAAAAGTTTAATTTTTTTTTTAAGAGTTAAAATTTGTATCACTCTTATTCATCCCCCCTCTCAAAGTGAAGCCACTTCCAACACTTTGGACTTGGATTCATGATTTCTTTCGGCTGTTTAGGCTAGAGCCTTTCTCCTAGCATATGGTTATGTTGGGAGATTCTCCTAGAATTCCTACTAAATTCACCCAGCTTTGGCACACTTTCAGGGTGAAAATTATTTTCAATATATGGAAAGATAGAAATGCTTGCATATTTTCTCATTCTCAAATGGATATTAATGTTTCTTTATATGCTAAAGCTATTATTTATTCTAACGTGCTTTTACAGATTTAGGTGCAAGCTAGCAAAGTTGTACTTGAAGTTGCTCTCTTGCAAGTGCTATTGGATCATTGGGGAAATTCCCCATGTACTATTGCTCGGGTGCCTACTTTTCCCACCTCTTCCTATAGCTAGCCACCCTCTCAAGGCTGGCAATGGAGTGGTTATGTTCATCCCCACTCTCATCCTTCGCTTTGGCAGGATTCTCACGCTCGTTGAAAAATCCATTCTCCTCTTCCTTGGGCTAGCCTGGGGTGGCCTTCTAGCAGTGCTTCGAGGAGAAATGATGGTGGTTCCAAGTGGCCCTCTGATGAATCTCCTGCTTCTGGATTTTGTTGGCTAGATAGGTAAAAAAAAATTGCATCTCGCACTTGCAATCTCATCCCGGTGCAAGGATAAAGATAAAGAGAAGGAAAAGATATTGATGATGGTTGGAGTTTTCCTCCTACATCCCTCTAGTAGACCCCATTGATGTATGGGGGAAGAACATGGATCACAGAGACCCTCCTTGCTCTGTTGGCACTACTTTGGCCACTTAATGGCCCTATTTTTATATGTTTTGTAATCTTAGACTTCTAGGCTCAGCCCATGTGATCTTTTGGTTTTTTTGGGTGCTACCCATGTGACTTTCATGGTGTTCCTTCTTACCACCCATATTTTTTTGTGAATATGTATCTTTATCTTAATTTAACATAGATAGATTTCTAATCATCAAACATATATAATATATGTTATTTATAATGTAAGTGTACTATTAATATATAATTAAAAAATACTAAAACACTTAATAAAAAAACATTTGTGAATGTTTTTTTATTTGGATATTAAGAATGAGAATATTAATTACTAGCATACATATATGAAATATTAATATATATAAAATATGTTGAGAGTTATCTTTCTCAAGGCCAAAAATTATATTTAAAATTAATATACTATTATATAAAGTATTCATTTGAACATGAAAAAAAGACTTTATTTGCTCATTATTAAATATTTATAAATTGTTATTGAAAATATTTAAAATATAAAATTTTATAAATAGAGTATAAAACCAAAAAAAAAATCTATTATAAAACCATCTAAATGAATGTGCTTGATTTGACTTTAAATTTGTAAAGATCAAAAAAATAAATGTAGCAAAAAACATTTCCCAATTAGAATCCATCAACTAAACCATTTACACCAAGTAGAAAGGGACACGACTTCTACTAAAACCATGAGGTTACATTCAAATTGAAACTCTAAAAACCTTTTGTGGGAAAAGAAAAATACATAAGCCAACACAAATTTGAGATTTACATGAGGGAAAAAATTAAACATGGGTAAAATTACCTTAAGAACAATTACTATGTAGAAACTATGAGTTGTAATTCAAAATAAAGATTTATAGTGACACATTCACTATCATTATGAGTTCTAAAAAATTGAACTTCCACAATCTATATGCCCTATTCTATGTAATATATCCTTGATGTTCAAGGACTCTGATATATAATAAATGGAAGCATGCAACATACCTAGTTTTTTTGAGGCATTTTGTATTAGAAATTTTGTAGTAACAACAAATACTTTAGCTACCTACTATTCAATGAACTATAGTACAAATGAATCCTTGACATCCCTTAAATTAGAAAAATAGATTCATGACATGTATGTACTTGTAGTATAGAAAGGAGCTATTTTTTCCTCAAGAATGGTTCTATGTAGCTTATCATTACCATCATTTCTCCAACATGAATTTAAAATTCAACACAAATAGTAGTAGCTATGCTATATTATAGTTTAATTTCTAAAAGCACTTCCATGAAGAAACCCTAATTCAATAATTTATAGAACCTTTATCTCTTTTTCTATATAAATTCTACTATCAACAAAAAAATAATACATAGATAAAAGTTGGGAAAAAAATGACAAAGCTCACAATTTGAAAAATTAATACAAAAAAAATCTAATTGGAAGTGTGAGGATCTTGTACCTATATGCTTGATTTCCAAGCTTACAGATGACAAGCAAAATTATTCAACTCAATTGATGAAGGGAAACATGAGTGCTTGTACCAAAAGAACAAAATGCTTAATTCTAAAGAAGGTCACTTTGAAAGGAAAGAACTTAAAAGACAAATTTACATGCCTCAATTCACTACAATCTTCCACTCCACTACCTAGATGTTGCAGAAATACAAACAAAATTAAATGGAGATATTGACGTTAAATTTTTTGAAATATATTTTAAAGGCATGGGAAATTCTGTAGTTTCTAATTATGATAGAAAGAGGTGTAAGAGTGATTCCTTTATTCATTGTATTCTACCTTCACTCAAGGGAAATATCAAGATAACTTCCAATAGGTCGACCACGAGAGTTCTCATTCTATCACCATTTGCAATCTATTTATGACCTTACTCAAGATGCAAGAACTGGTTCTAGATGCAAATAGTGATGAGTATTGCAGAAGAGGACAATGTCATTAGAGGCCACCATTAACAACTTTCCTAGTCATAGCCTCTCACTATTTGAAAACTGAGAATTCTACCTTTTCATTTTGCAATCTCATCACTTCTTATCCACACTATTTGGACACCATATTCTTCCTACCCTCCAATGCAGAGAGGTGATGTTCAAATAGAACTAAATCCCTATTCCATCATGGTGATTTTATTTCATATTTTGCATGCATGGTTACAAAGGCATCTACAAAGTTCTACTACATTTAAAACATAGAAAGCTATAAAAGCAAAGCTTAATGTGGTATTAAAACTTATAGATAAAAAAATTTATAAAATATCATAATGGATTTTTTTTAAACTTATATGTAATTTTTTTTTATAAATTTCTAAATTGATATTAATATTCAAGATAATCTTATTAAAAATCTTCTAAAATTAAAAATATATATATATTTATATTCTATCTTTTTGAAAATATTTTAAATTAATATGATTTCCCTATTAATTATTATAAAATGATACATATTAATATTATAAATTTGAATACTATATCAAACTTTCTTAAAATTTTCACATATATATAAAAAAAATCTTAAATATAATATTAGAACTAAATAAAAAATATAAATTGATATTAACAAGATATTCAAGATTATCTTGTCTAAAACAAGGAAATCTTGTAAAAATTAAAACACACGTATATTCTTTCTTCTTAAAACATTCTAAATTAATATGTATTTTTGTAACAAATATTATAAAATAATATTAATATTATAAATTCAAATATAATACTATATATAAGATGATAATAATGAATACTTTTAAATATTACACATAAATAAAATATTGAATTTCATATTACAATAAAATGACAATTACTAAATCGATATTAAAAAATTCAAGATAATCTTATTAAAAATCTTCTAAAAAAAATAAAAGCGTGAAAATATTGTAAATTAATATTTATTTCCATAACAAATATTATAAAAAAAAAGATTTTTTTTTCCCGCTCCTCTCTCCTTTGTCTACATTTGAACAACCTAGGTGCATGGTGGGATTTTCCTTGGGGGTACCCCGTGGCCCCCCTTTGTCCCCTCCTAACCTGAGTCTCTCCTTGTCACATGTGGACTCATGTCCCTGAGGAGCCACTCTTGGAGGGTTTGATCCTTTGATTGTGGGTCAATCGGAGCCACTTGTGATTTTGGTCTTGTCTAGTGTGGAAGTGTCGATAGTCGAAATTATTTTGAAAACTAAAGGTTGGAAGGATGTGTTGATAAATGGTAAACAAAGCTCAAAACCTTCACCTATTTATGAAGAGGAAGTCAAAGCTTCAAAAATGGATTTCACTATCTCTGATACAGTCAGTGACAGGATTCTCTCCTCCATGGAGAATGCAGTTGTGGGTCATTTTCTCTCATTTCATCCCTCTTTGGATATGGTGTAAAGATGGGCTGCTACTAAATGGCATCTCAAAGGAAGTGTGGACATCTTTGCAATGTTAGATGGTCTAATCCTTTTCAAATTCATGGCTTTAGAAGACTTGGTTGTGATCCTCTCTTCTGTCCTTCAGTGTATGAAAAGCACAATTTGGCATTGTGTCATTGGAAGCCAAGTTTTGGCCTTGCTGTGGATCTAAATAAATTGGCTCTAGTTTGGGTTCATCTACTTGGGTTTCCCTTGAAATACTGAGACAAATCCATCTTCAAAAGTATTAGGGATTCCTTGGGCCAGTTTATTACTTTAGACTCCATCACTAGATCCAAATCTAGGTTAGTGTTTTCCCACTTTTGTATGAATATTGGTGTGAATAAGACACTTTCTAACTCTGTGAAGCTATGCTCTAAGTTTGGTACCTGGGTTCAACCAATTTGCTATGAAAATATTGTCGTTTACTATCAGAAGTGTGCTAAATGTGGCCACCTTATCTCTAACTATAAATATTCATTTAATTGAGGGCCTAACCTGAGGGACTTTGCTACAAATGCTCACCCTCCTCTAGAAAATGATGTTCTTAAGGAAGGTGGCTCTCTAGCCAAGTCTTCCTCACTAGTTTTGGTTGAACCCCCAATCTTTGGGGATCCTCTTAGTGGGATGGAGATATCTAGTGTGGATTTGGCTTCAAGCCTTGCTATTCCTACTCTGACTGAAAAGGTGGTAGTTGATAGGATTTTGGATGTCGATGCTCTATCCTCTAACATGACTCTTGGAGGGGAGGAGTTATTAGGTGGCTCCCTATTGGAGGTAGTATCTGGTAGAACTAGTGAGACTATGGGTGAAGAGGGAAAATTTTGGGAGGAGGGTATGTGTAGGATCATGATGGGCCAAAAAGTGGTGATATGATGGGTATGTGTAGGGTATGTGGTTGAAGACCTTTTTTTACCCAAAATTGATGAAACAAAAAGGGTTTTTAAAGGATATTCTCAACTTTCCATCAATATAAATTATGATTTACTTTGAATTTAATAAATAATTATTATTCATTTTCTATTTGAATTATGACTAAAGTCTTGATTAATAGGTTGATTGAAAAACATTTATATCTTTCAAATGGTATCACATTTTTTGAATCTAAAACATGCTTCACATACAATAGGATTAAAAAAAAAGATGAAGTTTTGACCAAGTTAAGTGGTCAAACATATGAGTTTTTTATATTTTTTAAAAGTTGTAATAAAAAATTCATAATTAATTATTTACTTGGAAAAAAATTACAAAAAAATATGCATCACATCAGGACATGAGTCCTCTACTTATATCTAAAATCTTATAAAAAATATTATCATTTTATTGTGGTTAGGGTGGTTAGATAGATACCTACTTCTTATTTTTTCCCTGAAATTTAAGTACTATTGCATTGAAATTTCAAATTTTCACCAAATAGATTTTTTTTTTAAATAAACCTAGTAGTTTAGAAAATCCATTGAATTGTATACAAATTCTATTCTTAGATATTTTTAAAATAATATATAGATAACTTATTCAAATATTTACGTCAAGTTGCCTAACTCTTTTTTTCTTAATTTTTCACCACTTAAGGGCTTGTTTTTTCCATGATGATCCTCCACATACCCAGGATGTGGGTACTGAAGTTATAGAAGAGATTTTTTAGTTATAAGGGATTGACTTAGGAGAAATATATAGCATATTATAATTGGGTAACCCCAAAGAAAAGTGGGAGAAAGAAGGTGGATGTGAGAGGTGACTCCAAACCTGGAAGACCCAGCCATAGACAAGCTAGGTTGAGAGAGACTGCAAATGAGATAGTTATTGGTAAATAGAGGATGTTGGAAGTGTCCTCCAAGAAGGGTAAAAAATGGAGGTCATGTCATGGAATGTGTGAGATTTGAATAGCTCTCATAAGCAGCTTGCTCTAAAAAACTATGTATTAGAATATAAGATTGATGTTTTAGTTTTACAAGAAACCAAGATGAAGAAAGCTAATTTTGAGAATATTGTTAAGTATTTATGGCTGGGTGCCACTTACTCCTATAGTGATGTTGAAGGGGTGTTGGGAGGTCTTGTTGTGCTATGGAACCCCTCTAGGCTTAATGGCTTTGAAGTATTACACTGTCAAAGTAGTGTGGGAGTTTCCTTTTGTTACTCGGGTGGCTCTTGGTCACTTATCAATGTCTATGCTCCAAACTAGAGAAATACTAGGAATGCCTTGTGACAAGATCTTTTAGTTTGGGTTAAAAATACTAGTGGATCTCACTAGTTGGTGGTTGGGGACTTTAACTCCCCCTTATATCCTTAAAAGAAAAATGGTGGTCTGGTGGATTATTCTGATAGCATGGCTAATCTGGAAAACTTTATGAGTTCTACTAGCTTGATTGACATTGACTTATTGCGCCAAGATTTTACTTAGACCAACAAGAATCTTGGAGAGGACTTAATTCAAGTTAGGTTGGATAGATTCCTTTGCTCCAGTAACTGGACTGCCTTGCTTAGTGCCAATCTTTGGGCTCTACCTAGGATAGTGTTGAATCACAATCCTCTACTCTTGATCTTGAATGACCATTTTGTTGTTGGACCATTCCCTTTCCAGTTTGAGATAATGTGGAATTCCCACCTTGACTTCAAGAATAAAGTTGTTGAATGGTGGAATATTCTTGTTCATGCTTCCCCCATGTTTAAAATATTTTTTAAACTTAAACTTATCAAATGTATGGTGAAAGGCTAGAACAAAAGAGTTTTTGGGGACATTTTCCAAAAAAAGGAGGGTTGCTAGGGATAAATTGAAAATTATCCAAAATAAAATGGAGGAGGGGAATTCTAGTCTACCTACTTGCAACTAGGAAAAAGAGAGCCGAAGGGAGTGGGAGAAATTTTTGAGGAAAGAGGAAATTTTCTAGAAACAAAAATCCAAGGTCCAATGGCTGAAAGAAGGTGACAGGAATACCTCTTTCTCTCACGTTTCTACCATTAAACCTAAGAAAAGTAATCAGATAACTAAATTGCATAATGAGCAGGGGGATGTGATCAATACGCCCACCTAGATCAGTCTCTTGGTTGTAGACTATTTTTAGAAGGCTTATTTGGCCCCTACCGAGGCTCCTAATCTAGATCTAGACAATCTATTGTTGGACACTCTCTCAACGATAATTTTCTAGAATGATAACCTTGGGATCCTTAGTGTTGTCACTCTTGAGGAGGTCAGGTTGGCTACTTTTAGTATGGGGGCTTACAAAGCACCTGGCCTAGATGGTTTTCCACTGGCCTTCTTTTAGGTCTTTTGGGAGATTGTTGGTGGGGACGTTATCTTAGTTGTTCATATTTTTTTCAAATCTGGTAATATTCTCAAACAACTAAACCACACTTTTATAGCCTTAATTCCAAATATTGTTGATCCCTAGTCTATGACTAATTTTTGACTCATCAAACTTTGCAATATACCTTTCATAAAATCCTCTCTAAAATTCTAGTGAATTACATCAAGCCTCTCCTTAACAAATTAATCAGCCCCACTCAAAAAGGGTTTGTGTTTGGTCATCATATCCTTGATGCTACCATAACCACTCATGAATTACTCCATTCCATGGAGAGATGCAACAATGCTAGTATGGCCCTTAAATTAGATATTTCAAAAGCTTATAATAAGGCGATTTGGGACTTTATCCTTAAATTCTTAGCTAAGTTTGGCTTTGACCAATCTATGGTCAAAATCATAATGGAATGCATAACTATGGAAAAGTACTTTATTCTGGTTAATGAGACTCCTTTTGGGTTCTTTAATGTTGAGAGAGGTATCAGACAGGGTGATCCCCTTTCACCCTATTTGTTTATCATGATTGTGATGTCTTAAGTAGGAACTTTTCTAATCTAATTTCCAAAGGGTCTATTAAGGGAATCAAGGTTACCTCTTCTTTAGATCTAACTATGATCCAACAATTTATGGATGATACTTTCCTATTTGGGAAAGCCTCTGTGATTGAAACTAGGAAATGGAAAATTTATCTCAATAGTTAAGCTACTTGTTCTAGGAAATGTATTAACTATAATAAAAGTATGATTTACTTTTGGGTATGTTCAGGATCATCATGGAAAAAATAGGCCCTTAAGTGGCAAAAAAAACAAAAAAAATAAAGTTAGGCAACTTGACGTAAAAAATTGAATAAGTTATCTATATTATTTCAAAAATAAGTAAGAATAGAATATGTAGAAAATTGAATGTAGTTTCTAAACTAGTAGGTTTGTTTTAAAAGAAAAAGAAATCTATTTGGTGAAAATTTTAAATTTCAATGCAATAGTACTTAAATTTCAGGAAAAAAATAAGTAGTTGTTTGTCTGACCACCCTAACCACAATAAAATGATAATACTTTTTTATATGATTTTAAATATAAGTAGAGCACTCATGTCTTGATGTGATGCATATTTTTTGCAATTTTTTTCAAAGTAAATAATTAATTATGAATCTTTTATGACAAATTTTAAAAAATATAAAAAACTCGTATGACTAACCACCTTAACTTGGTCAAAACTTCATGAAATTCAATTTTTATTTTTTAATGTTATATTATGTGAAGCATAGAATGTGACACATGTTTTGGATTCAAAAAATGTGATACCATTTGAAAGTTATAGTTTTTTTTCAATTAGTCTATCAATTAGGACCTTAGTCATAATTTGAATGGAAAATTAACAATAATTACTTATTAAATTCAAAGTAAAGCATAATTTATATTCGTGGAAAGTTGAGAATCTCCTTTAAAAACCCTTTTCATTTCATCAATTTTGGGTTAAAAAAATGTCATCAACCACATACCCATCATATTGCCACTTTTTGGCCGATCATGATCCTGCACATCCTCTTCTTCAACAACACTTCTAACTTGCAAGCTCAAGTGACTATTGTCCTAGGATGTATGAGTGGTTCTCTTGCTTTGGTTTATCTTGTTTTATCCCTTACTACCAATGAAGTCACTCTTGACTTTTGGAATTCGGTCCTTGGAAGGATCCAAAGAAATTTCATTGCGTGGAAAGTTCCCATCCTTAGCCATGCTGGTAAAATACAATTCCTATCTGTTGTTCTTCAAGGTATCTGATGATCCTAGCTTATTGTCTAAATTTGGGTAGAATTTATGATTTATTTGCTGAAGATATCATGGACCTTGATGTTAAGTGTTGATATTTTTTATGTTATTTCCTCAAAACTATAGACATTATGCTTAATCTTATTTCTATAATTCTTTAATGGCATTGGCATGTTATATGGACTATTTATATTATTTATGCATTTGGTTAATGAATTTTCTTTAAGGTAGTTATAGATATGCAATTATTGTGTGTGCTAACATTTCCATGTAGATATAATTTGAAGATACTAAATTAAGAAAGACACTGCCAGTTGGGCATGTACCATAACGTCGAGTAAGGAAATCATTCAAAGGTCAAAGGAGGTTAACAGTAGGAGATTCCCCATGCAAATCAAATGTAACCACCTTGTAGTGAAATTTAATTTTTTTGATAAATATTAGTGTTTCTATTGTGTTAAATCCATAGACACATCTGACCAGATTTTGTGCATGTGTAACCACCTCTTCATTTTCTCTGCTTTCCCTAAATTGGCATCCTCCTAGTTTGTGGATTTTACCACCTTGCTTAGTTGGTAATATAAATAAGGATCAGATGCTCCTTTTCAAGAGGTTGCATAATTTTATATTGTACTTACATTCGTAGTTTTTCAGTGATATAGTTATGCTACTCTTTTGTACTCGTGTTTCCTGATGAATAAAATAAAGTTATGATTTTGAGAATTTAAGTTTTTATTAGTAGTAGAGGATACTCATCCAAGGGGGACCACTTGGTGAGAAATTTTTCCTTAGCTTAGTTTAGCCTAGTTGTTACTTTTTTTTGAGTAATTAGTTAAGAATCTAATGCTAACTATTCCTATAACCACTAGAATTCTAGTCTATGACTTTTGATGCAGCCAAAGCCGAAAGTAATTTTATGTTTGTTGTTTAGATTTTCATTTATGTCATGCATTTCAAGCTTAGTATGGTTTTTGGTTGATTTTTAGCATTTATGTTATTCCTTTCCAAAAAACTTACTTTCAACATTGCATCTTTCTTAGTTGTAGAATGAAAGTGGCTACTTTGAGTTCCTAGTGCACATACTATGTTGAATCATTTTCAGTTCAAATCCCTGTGTTGACATATTAAACACACCTTCATGTGATGATTGAATTGTTATTCAATTTGTATGTCCAATCTCTAAATCATAGTTGTAAGAGCTTAGTTTTTACATCATTGTAGGAGGCTAACATTCTTGGTGCCATTGTCCAGGATGGTGTCAAACTAGGGAGTTCTTTGGAGTCATTGGTAGTTTTTCTTGTTGTAGTTTTTTTGAAAGTTGTTCTTAGTATACACTCATTTAGAAAGTAATGACCCACCTTATTCTTTACGAATTCTTTGTGTGATCTGGCTAATAGTGAGTTGATACCACATGTATAGAGGAAGGAGAATGGATACTTATGGGAGATTCCTTCCTAACAATCCTAATCCATTCCACCTCATTGAATATCAGAACTTGCCAAGAGAAGAAGAATAAGATCTACACCCCTTTGTTGATGCATTTCTTGATCTAACTAGCTCTAAAGTTTCCTCTAAAGACCAAAATCAACTTGAGAATCCCTTTACTTTGGAACTACATTAAGTAGGCATGAGTGATGCAAATAGAAACAAACTTGACCAACTAGGTTTTGCTTTCCCCATTTCCCATCAAAATGAAGTTGACATCATAAAAAATATCCCTGCTTTAGTACTCCCCAAGTTTTATGGACTTTTCACAAAAGATCCTAATACCTTCTTTTTTGAGTTTGACATACTCTGCAGGAGTTATTAATATACCACTGGTGCCCATAGGCTTAAGCTATTTCCTACCACTTTGAAATAAGTTGCATTTATATGGTTCATAAGCTTAGGCAAAGATATTGTGGAAACCTAGGAGGACATGAAAACAAAATTCATTGAGAAATAAAAGGAGCATTGTAGGGGTAGTGACATGAGAGATGGTGACATTTTTAGGATGCAACAAAAGGAATATGAGAGTCTAGAGGATTATATTGCAAGGTTTTTGTTTTTCCTACAAAAATCTCCACACCATACACTTAATGACAATTGTATTGATGTCTTGGACCTAATGGGAGGAGGAGATATCTACCAAGTTCCTTGGGAGGATATCAAGAAAATATGCCAAAACTACTCTAGGGAAGCTTCAAAGAAAGGGAGAGTTTACCAATCTTCCATGGGTAAGTCATCTACTAGTGGAGTTTCAAGAATGTAGATTACTCATTTTTTGGTAGACTTTGAACAAGACATTATAAACAATCTAGCTACTCAACTAGATACACTTTAGGCCAAGAAAAAGCAAGAGGAGGAAGAGGTAATATTGGAAAAGTATTTTCCCCATTACAAAAAAGAAGAAGGATTGCAAATGCAAAATGGTAGCTAATATTGAAGGCAAGAAGATTTCATCCAAGTTCAAGCCAAGTCAGATTGAAGAAGATCAAGTTTGCTATGTTACACAAAGGAGACCTTGGGCTCCAAGACAAGGTATGCCACCAAATCCACTCTCTTATGTTGGGCCATATTTTAATTCATATTCATTTGGTAACTAATGACAACCCCCATATCCATCCAAATATGGAGGATATCCACCAAATCCTTAGGGTAACCCTCCAAATACTTGGCCCAATCCTCAAAACTCTCCACCCTAGTGGTAGCAACCTTAAGGGAATTGGTAGCAATTTCAAGGGCATTGGAAGCCACCTCCAGGGAATTGGTAACAAACAAATCAATGGAGGGGAGGACAACAATGGCCTAGCCAACAACCAATTACATGCAACCACCTTCTTAGCTCTAACATCCTGTTATAATGCCTCCACCTACTAATTCAAGCTCAAATGTACCTAAACCTACTCAACTACTAGCTCAACCCACACCCAATCCAAATAACAAACCATAGTAGTAGCATGTATACTCTGCTAATTCAAATCAATTCCCTGCATATGTTTTTAGTGTAAGTGACATCCACTTGCATTCAAGAACTACTTTACCAGCCTCTCCCAAGCCCATTATCACTGAACTTCTTGTGGAGGAGGAAGAGGAACCTATGAATGATCCCATTCAACCAAGTGCACCTAAAAATCTTGAACCAGTCCAAGTCAAGTAGTCTAAAAAAGAACCACCATTTCCTCAGATATTGGAAGTTTCCAAGAAGAAGAAAGAAAAGGAGAACACAAATTTTTACACCTTAGATTAGATGAAGCATATATGTGTCGAGACACCCCTATTTCAAACCATAAAGGATGTCCCAATTTATGGCAATGCAATCAAAGAAGCATGCCTCAAGAAGCCAGAAAACAAGAAGAAAGACCCTACTATGGTTCATGTGGTGGGATAGCTAGATGACATCATGCTTGGGAAAGTGACTATCCCTAAGTACAATGACCTAGGTAGTCTTGTGGTAGTAGTTGTTATAAATGGGATTCAAATAATGAATACTCTGATTGATTTAGGGGTAGCAATAAATGTAGTGACCAAGGAAATCCTACAACAACTAAAAATTGCAAGCATGAGATCTACTTCTACTATCCTACATCTTGCTAATAGTTCTATTGTTAAGCCTGATGGTATAATGGAGGATCTTGTGGTGTTTCTAGAATCCTAAGAGTAACCAATAGACTTCATGATTCTTTCTCCTAAAGCTACACTAGGCGGGTATTCCATTATATTTGGAAGGCCATGGTTAGAAATTGTAGATGCATATATTGGATGTTGGTTAGGTGAAATGACAATTTCTTATGGGAAGAGCACCAAAAATTGTGTTTTCTATCCTCCTACTCAGCCATCCCATGATGAGGATAATCTTGTATGGCCACATGTTGGTGAAGAGGCTAAGGAAATTAATTCTATGGGGCAGCTTATGATGTTAGGTAGAAGCTCCTTCATGCAACATCAAGATGAAGATGAAGTATTTGTTACTCCAATCAAGACACTTCTGCATACTCTTCCTATAGCCACTGTTCCTACAAATTTTCTTCTTACAACCACTCCTCTTGCAGTCACTGTTCCTATAGATGGACTTCCTACAACAATAGGTATGTCACCAGCTATGATAGATTCAACCACAAAATTATAGGTGTTATAAGGAAAGTATCTAAATGTTAATAGCAAACTGTGTGAAGAACAACAATTGTTATTGGAAAACTTATTAAGGACCCATCAACATGCATTTGTGTGGGACTATCATGAGATGAAGGGATTGGATCCTAATCTTTTCACTCATATAATTTACATAATTGGTGATGATTGCACCCTAATGAGGAAAATATAAAGAAGAATTAACCCTACACTAAGAGAAATTGTAAAAGGAGAACTATAAAAATTGCTAGATGCGGGATTTATCTACCTTATTTCAGATAACCAGTGGGTGTCTCCATTAGTGATTGTTCCTAAAAAAGGAGGGAAATGGTGAGTTTGTGTTGATTACAAAGAACTTAATGTTGCTACCAGAAAGGACCATTTTCCCTTGCCTTTCATAGATCAAGTTTTGGACTCACTTGTAGGAAAACAATACTTTTCTTTTCTAGATGGATTGAATGGCTACAAGATCCAAATTGCAATAGAGAACCAAGAAAATAACACCTTTACCTATCCATGGTGGACCTATGCTTACTTAGGACTCCCATTTGGCTTATGCAATGCACCTACAACTTTTCAGAGGGAAGTCATTAACATATTTTCAAACATTTCTCATGATTGCATGAAAATGTATATGGATGATTTCACCACCTATGGTGTTGATTTCAATGAAGCATTAGAGAATCTCAAGAAATTACTACAGAGATGTGAAGATCATTATCTCTCTTTAAAGAGTGAAAAGTGTTTCATGATGGTGTGGGAAGGTATAGTTCTTGGACACTACATCTCTCACAAAGGAATTCAAATAGATCTTGCAAAGATTGAGGTAATCACAAATCTACCCACACCTATAAAATAGAAGGATGTTAGGATTTTCTTAAGCCATGTGGGCTATTATAGGAATTTCATCAAGGATTTTAGAAAAATCGCAACACCATTGTATACCCTCCTCACTAAAATTGTTGAATTTCAGTGGACTAAAGATTGTGACAAGCCATTTTTTGATTTGAAGGTAGTCTTGACTCATGCTCCTATACTCAAAGGACCTAATTGGGAGCTTCCTTTCCACATCCATACATATGCATCATATTATTCCATAGGATTAGTCTTAAGACATAAAGAAGGAGCTATTGAAAATTTCATTTATTTTGTCAGCTAAAATTTGTAACGAGTTGAATTCAACTATATAGTGATAGAGAAATAAATGTTTGTAGTGATCTATGCCTTGAAAAAATTCAGACATTACATAATAGGCTATCAAATCTTTGTACACACTAATCATCCAACCATTAGATATCTCATGAATAAACTTCTAATCATATGTAGGCTAGAAAGATGGTTATTGTTGATGCAGGAGTTTCACATAACCATTGTGGATAAACCAAGGAAGGCCAATATTGTTGCATATTTTCTCTCAATGTTGACTACATCATAAGATAATCAAGCCATAGATGACACTTTTCCTAATGAGCATCTATTCTCCATCACTTTACAAACTCCTTGGTACACTAACATAGTTAACTATTTGGTCATAGGTAGATTTCCTCCTCACTTCTCTCCAAAAGAGAGAAGGGAACTCATTGAAAAAAAAATCCTTTCTCATGGATTGTTGGATGTTTGTTTTATACTAGACTAGACCATGTCATGAGGAGATGCATGAGAGAAGATGAGACATATGACATTTTTCATGCATGCCACAACGAACCATGTGGAGAGAATTTCGCAGCCAAGAGGACAACAATGAAGATTTTGAACATAGGATATTATTGACCAACACTCCATAACGATGCAAGATGGTATGCCAAAAAAATGTGATAAATTTCCAAGAATGGTAAAACCAACTAGATTTTATGAGATGCCACTTTTCCCTCAGGTAGTAATCACTCCCTTTGACAAGTGGGGATTCAATTTTGTAGGACCCATTGACCCTCCATCAAATGGTAAGTCTTATATCCTCGTATGCACTGATTATATAACTAAATGGGTAGAACTTAAGGCTGTCAAGCATGCAAGAGATAACAGGTTGCATAATTTCTTTATGAGGATATTTTCACAAGGTATGGAGTTCCAAGACAGATAGTGACTAATCAATGGACTCAATTCATATTAACCCTTGTTGTAGAACTAGTTAATGAGTACAACATGATGGGTTCATTGTAATCCTCATTATTTAATTTTTCAATTCAATGTGGTTTCCATGGCTATATGAAAGAGAGAAAGTAGAAAACTTTCTTTACAATCAATTCTACTTGCAAAAATAAATCGTATTTGCATTAAAGTAAAGTTGCATGAAAGGGAACCAATCTTAAATCCTATTTGCATGAAAGGAAAGTTGCATGAAAGGGAACTAATCTAAGGAAAAATTTCATGAATTGAAAAGACTAAACTACTTCACAATTTTTGGAAATGAAAAGATTTCTTGGATTCAAATTTAATCTAGAAATCTAGAATTAGATTGTTGGTAAATGAAACTAGATCTATCATATTTATTTAGGCTGAAACAAGCATTTCTAATCCCCTCCCTTTGATCAAATGATTACATTGTATTTATATAAATCATATTCTATATATATCCAACCAATCCACTAAGAATGTGGATCCAAGATCCTATTTTTGAGGAGTCATTTACAAAACTTTAAGAAAATTGAAGTTGTTGTCCTCCATCACACCTCTTTTGTCTTAGTCATTTTATGACATATACTGATCCTTACATGCTACAAGTCATGCCAAATTTTCAAAAGGGTTTTTAGATCTTAAAATTTAATTTCCATATTATTTTGAATTTTTGAATTTTGTTTAGAAACAAGGGAGATATCACTATTTTACTTAGACTACATTTTTGACAATTTCTGATCACCTGATTTTAGGAAGTCTTCAAGTTTGAACGTGAATGAAGGAATTATTATTTAGTTTAGTTGACCAAATCATTGATCCTTAGCATGAATAACATTCTATAATCATGCAAAAACATTTGAGTGATGTGGTAACTTGAGTTATCTTTGTTGGAAGAAGGAAGCATGAAATTTAATAATTGTGAGAGATCTTTGAACTCAACATGAAACAGATACTCATCTCATTAATTTAGGAATGATTGATGCTCCATAATTTTGCATGAATGTAGGAGTGTTCTGGGATTCTTCTTTATATTCTTATTACTTCTTCAAAGCCTTCTAAATGTTTTAGGATTTAACTACTTCAAGTGTCTAGAGCTCTCTATTGCAAGTGTCTATGAAGCTTCTTCTTACCATGAGTTATTTAATAACTCATTTATCTCCATTATATCATCTTAAAAAATTCATGGAGAAATATTAAAGAAAATTTGGATCACATTTAATTACTAAAAGGAAACCAAACATTTACTTTATATTCTACTTTAAACAAGCTAAAGAACTTTCAATCATTACTCAAATCCACTTTAACACTAATGCATTAAGAAGAAATAGATGATTTTCTTTGACAAAATATATGAAAATTTATGGTCTCATCATTTCCTACACACCTAAAATGTTTCAAGTCCCTCTGCAACTCATAATGAGCCTTTGAATTTAATAAATTCATTATTTTTTAGTAGTTCCTCCATGTAGCTCCTAAAACCTCTTGAAGGATCCATAACAGTTCCAAAGTAGCTCTAGATGTAGTACCCCTCCATTTATGCTTATGCTTTCTAATGTTACCTTTTCACACTGTTAGACTATGATACCTTGTTGGATATTTTGATCGCTGGTTTTGAGCGACAGTGGATTTATTCTGTGACATGATGATACATTGTTTGGTGATTACTGATTTTAGACATGTTTTGAGATAGCGTAGATGTTTACTTTCAGATGATTTTTGCTATGTACATGTTTATGATGGACTAACAATTATTTATTTTGTCAGTCTGTTGTGATGTGTATTGGTGTGTAGAATGGAATTGCATCACTCACTTGCGAGTGCCCTGTGATACCCGTGATTTTCTCCACACGGTGTGCCTATACAATGGTTTATATATATATATGCATGTTATTGCTTGGTTGTAGGAATTGTAGGTACATGACATCGACTCCACCTGGGTACTCAAGTCTGAGCGTGTCAAGACTCAACAGATATGTTGATCGGGAGATAGTAGTTTGGTTCACCCTAGTCTAGTCTTTAACCCGGTCACTGTAAATTGTCAGTTTTAGTTGAGTTATAGGTTCTATTGCATTTTTCTATTTGGATAAATTGTTTGAAAGGTAAATTTGGTTAATTTTAATGTTAGTTTATTATGCTTTAAATTATTGTTATTTAAATTAATTTTTAATATTGAAGAAATTAGTTATATGTTATTTAATTAATTAGTTAGCTTATTTGGTTAAATGGTTTGATCTTAAAGATTAAACTTATTTAATTTAATTAATTAATTAATTAAATTAAATTATTAAGTGTGTAAATAGTTTTATTTCAAGATTAAATATTATTTTTGGAAATGGCACTTGAATTGTAAATTAAATGTGTATTTGAAAATTAGAAAAATAAATAAAAATAAATGCATGTGGTTTGAATATTGGATGTAATTTAAATTAAATAAATTAATTGCATGCAATTGAAATGGGCAAGATTGCCGAGAAGTGGTGGAGAAGATATTTTGCAACCACTTCTCGACATGTGTGCCAGTGCATTAATTGATTATGGTTGAGGAAATTTGTGTATGGAGGTAATAATGGAGCTGGGAAATCACAGAGGTTATCCTATCATTCATGGGAAAATATTTGGTGCTCTATAAAAATTCTTGGTATATCCTTTTTGGTACTTTTGTGCAAATTTGTGGAAAATCTTTGATTGCAATTTGGGCTTTGTTTTCGAGAAAAGCTTTGAAAGGCTACAGGCTACAACAGAGGAATTCTTCTCTAGATTGTTTTCAAAAGCTTTGGGAAATAATGTATTCATTGTGTGGTTTTAATTTGGTGTTATTGAAAAGATTATCTGTGAAAGAAAATTTCAATTTATTGGAAATCCCTTTACTATTCGAGAAAATTGTTTACTGTATCCTTCTTTTGTGAGGATTTGTTATTTTCAGAAAATCTTTGTAGCTTATTCTCTATAAAAGGAAATTGAAACCTTTGGGGTAATTTAGGATTTGAATGAAAAATACTGTGCGTATTTCCCAAATTTCCCCTACAAAAACTTTGTTGAAATGATTTATTCTTCAAGAATGAAACCCTGTGAATTAGTATAAATATACACACACACACACACACACACACACATATATATATATACATATATATTTCATCATATACATATATATTTATAAATTGGATTGTGGAAGGAACTTATTTAAATTATTTGTTTATTTAAATTTAATGGAATCGTCGTACGGGCGAAGGCAAGGGTTTTCATTTTTTGTGTTCCTTTTAAAAAATGTTATTGAATATGAAAAATCATGAATTTTATATGCAGATTTCATTTAAATTATTTTGAATGCTATTAAAAGTTAGTATGTATTGTATTGGGGCCGCAGGGCTACCCCACAACCACAGCCCCCATATGGGGCGACGGCTGTGGAGGCAGCCGGCGCTGCCCTCATAGGCAGTGATGACTGCCACATAGCCGCCTCCCCATACGGAGAGCGCTACACCTATGCCCATAGCCGCGGGCTGTGTACTGTGTATACACAGAGCTGAGGCTATATAAAATGTAGAGTTTTGTGATAAACGCAGACTCTTTCGATTTCACTGTAATTTGACTTTCAAAATCTGATTTAGGGTTTTTTGTATTTTATTTTATATATTTTATATATATTTATATATATATATTATATTTATATGTGTGAATATATACCATATATATATAATATATGTATAAATGTATGTATATATGTATATGTATATATATATATCTATATCTATATATATATATATGCATTATGTATATATTTTTGTTATTGATAATTTTTTATTAAAGTATTAATGTGGAAAAGAATATTTGGGCAAATGAGAAATAAAATTTACTGTTATTTACATAGTTATGCATATTATTAATTCAATAAGTATATTTATTTAATGTGTAGAGAACTGTTGTTTAGTAAAGGAAATATTAGAAATAAATACTTTCTCTCTCATAATTGTTTGATTGGATTTGACATATCCCAATTGTAGACTTGTATTTGTTTTTAGTTGTCTTATATTTTTTTGGGAAGAAAGGGGGAAAGATTTGTCTTTATGTGATTTTAAGTCTTCCAGCTGCAGTCTCTTTAAGGGCGTAAATTTGAATATGGTTTTATGTGTGTGAACAAGTTAGGGTAGTGCACATGATTTTGTGAATGTATTGTGATGACTATTGTGGAATATTTGGTATTATAAGTTGAAATTGTGCACTTTGTCTACCCTAGATAGTGAACTTAGAAAATCTTTGTTATGTTTAGGGGAGTGGCTTTTTGTAAGGGCCGACACACAAAGTGGTGTCAAGGTAACTTACAAAAGGTTAGTAAGTCAGTGAAAACTAAATGACACAATAGTTAGATTAAAACTCTTAACAAGATGATTATGCCTCGCTTATGACTCTTGAGCTAGTACAGTCTTGAGTATAAGATGAGAAGGCCTGGAATGGCAAATCAATGTCTTGTTTCTTTAAAAGACATTTGATTCCGCAATGATTTGCAATGGAGTCGGGTTTCGTAAGAGGTTACCAGGGTAACCCAAGGATTGGGGGCCGAAACCTAGGAAGAAACACCAGGGTAACATTTGCAATATTGTGATGACACTCCACCTAAAATAACAGTTAACCTTGTGTATGTAGTATATTCAATTGTCAAAGAATCTGGAAGCAATGTAACCATTAGTATTGTTATATACTTGTGTCTAGGGTTAGTAGATTTTGTCTAGGTAACCATATTACTATCTCCTAGCAGGGGGGGTGGACCTACAAGTACCACATGGTTGGGTGGAACATGCACCTTACTCTGTTGGGTCCCCAGTTTATGATCATGGCATTGAGAGCTTCATGGATGGAGAGCTCGCACCTAGAAACTATGTGTACTATAACATTGTAAATTGTAAATCTTGTATTTGAAAGCATCCCTCAATTGTTATGAGGTGAACAATGTAAATGCAATTGTAATTATTATTGAACTACCTGAACATATGGATGAGTATTGTATATTTGATTAATTGCAATGTAAGGAAACAAGTTTGTACTTTATTATATCTTCAATGGAGTTTCAAATGTTATGAAATGTTTATCTTTATGCTTATGTATAAATTAATATGTGTAATGCGAAATACTAAAGTCGTCTATGGAAACTCAAAGTAGTGTAACATCTTGTAACTTAACGAATGTATGCAACTAATTAACTTAATAATTATACTCTAAAAAATATATATATTATTACACTTTTATACACTATTGCAACATTCCTTAGGTTATTATGATGGGGCATTATAGATTCATATCAGAGCAAAGGTTTACAAACACTAGATGCTCTGGGTAATCGCAAGCCCATTAGGTTGACCTAGTACATAGTGTCGCAAATTGTTAGCCTTGGTTGAATAGTATCTAAGACTCGTTATTGTTATGTGTAGGAAAATGCCTAGGCGAGGAGGAAGAGGTCATGGTAGAGGTCGAGGTGGAGGCCAAGGGCCAATCCCTCAAGTTACTCCCCCTCTAGGTCCTCATCACAGTGATTAGGCAGAACAGTTGAATCAAAGGAATGAGGGATAGAATCCTATATAGTCAGGAGTAGAGGGTCCTCAGATACATCCTTTATTAGAGGAGGTCCTAGCTCGTCTTGGACCTAGACAGGAAGATGAGTAGGAGGTTGTCAGAGAGAGAGATAGATCTCCTAGGAGAGTAGATGACACAACACATCAGGATGCTATCACTGCAGGACACATGAGGGATTTAATGAGGGCACGCCCTCCTACCTTTGATGGTTCAGGAGGTGGCTTAGAGGCAGAGACCTGGCTACTGGATTTGGGTAGATGCTTCACCATGCACCCATATGGTAGTAATACTTGTGCCAGATGCGCTATTATGCATTTGAGAGGATTTGCCTCTACTTGGTGGTACCTAGAGGAGCAGAAGCTCCACTTAGATATTGGGTCAGTGTCTTGGGAGATGTTTCTCGAGAGGTTTAGAGAACGGTTCTTGTCAGAACACTGGAGGTAGCGAGGGGTTGATGAGTTCCATGATCTACATCAGTTAGCTCTTTTTGTAGAGCAATACGAATGTAGGTTCTATGAACTCAAGCAGTATGCTGGTATTGGCGATGATGAGCCTATGCTAGTACAACACTTCATCAGGGGTTTAAACACCCGCATCAGTGGTGGTGTCCAAGTCTTTGAGCCAAAGACTATGGAAGTTGCGGTGGAGAAGGCTCGCATAGTGGAGGAGAACCTTGTTATGGCATTAGGTGGGCACATAGGAGTGCAGATTGGCAGTGCTCTTGTAGCAGGTTTTAGTCCATGGGGTGGACAAGCACAGACAGGTGGTTCCTCCAGGAACCAATAGACACCCACAAAGGGTGGGCAGTAACAACAACAACGAACACCTCAAAAGAACAATAACCCACAACCACAATAGGGTAATAGTCCTCAAACAGGAAAGGGTCATAACTGGTGGTGCAACAAGCGCAATAGGCAGGATTAGCATATGCAGAGTGCTCAGTCTACTGTTAGTAGGGGTAGTTTCCAGCAATCCAATGCACCTTCGGGTGGCAGAGGATTTGGTAGAGGCACATGCACATGTTGTTGCTCATCTGGGTAGTAGGGACACATAGCTAGGCAGTGTCCGATGAGAGGTTCTACTGGTTTTGGGCCTCGACCTACAGTTTCAGAGCCTACAGTGGGTGATGCAGGATGATCACATATAGTATATGCAGTGGTTAATGATTACCAAGCCGATCACCAGAACACAGTGGTCGAGACTTCAGGTAAGTTACATGGTGTTAGTGTTTCCATTCTTTTTTATTTCGGAGCCACCGACTCCTTTATTTCATTGAACATCATAGACTGTTGTGTTCTTGTGGCGGTAAAGCAAGGTGGTAAGTGGCAAGTTGAATTCGCCTCAGGGGTGAAAGTAGCAGTAGAAAACTTAGTACATAATTATGAACTTGAAATTGGTACGTTAACTACCCTAGTAGATTTATATGTTACACCCTTAGGATCATATGATATAGTTTTAGGTATGGATTGGCTAGCATCTTATCATGTTGTGATTGACTGTCAACTTAAGACAGTTAGTTGCATTAATGATCTAGGTGCGAAAGTGGAAATCATAGGTATTCAAAGACCTATCTCTTTGTGGATGATATCTGCTATGCAATTAAAGAGATGTCTTTGTTAGGGATGTCAACTGTTTGCAACAATAGTTACTGATTTGGAAGGGGGTGAGAATCGAGAGGTATCTCTTGATGATCATCCTATTCTTAGGGAATTTGCAGACGTGTTTCCTGATGACATACCTAGAATGCCACCGAAGAGGGATATTGACTTTAGAGTTGACCTAGTTCCTGGAGCTGAGCCTATTTCTAGATCTCCTTATAGAATGCTGACTCAGGAGTTAGAGGAACTATTAGAAAAGGGATTCATTCATCCAAGTGTTTCCCCTTGGGGAGCACCTATCATCTTTGTAAAGAAGAAGGACAGATCTCTTAGGCTGTGTATTGACTATCGTCAATTGAACAAGGTTACAATTAAGAATCGTTATCCTTTGCCTAGAATCGATGATCTTTTTGATCAAATTAAGGGAGCTAATGTGTTCTCTAAAATTGATTTGAAATTTGGTTATCATCAAATGAGTATAGCTAAAGTAGACATTCATAAAACTACCTTTGGAACTCGTTATGGGAACTATGAATTCACAGTAGTACTGTTTAGGTTAACGAACGCACCATCAGTATTCATGAGTTTAATGAATGGTGTTTTTCGTACATACCTTGATCGCTTTGTCTTGGTATTTCTCGATGATATTTTAGTTTATTCGAGAAACATGAAGGAACATGAAGAACACTTGAGATAGGTATTGCAATGTTTAAGGGAAAATCAATTGTATGCAAACCTGAAGAAGTGTGACTTCTTTCAAACTAAAATAAAATACCTTGGACATGCGATATCTGGAAAATATATTGTTGTGGATCCTTCAAAGATTCAAGCTATTGTAGATTGGCCCACGCCTACTAATGTAGGTGAAGTTTGTAGTTTTATGGGTCTTTTTGGTTATTATAGGCGATTTGTAGAGGGATTTTCTAGAATCGATCATCCTATTACTTCTCTTCAGCGAAAAGGGAAGAAGTTTTTTTGGACAGAACAATGTCAGTTGGCTTTTCAGACTCTTAAAGAAAAGTTGACTAATGCACCTATATTGATTGTTCTTGATCCTACTAAGGATTTTTTACTATGCATGGATGCATCCTTAGAGGGTTTGGGAGTAGTTTTGATGGAAGATGGGCATGTGATTGCTTATGAGTCTCGCAAACTCAAGGATCAGAAATTAAACTATCCTACTCACGATCTAGAACTAGCTGTAGTTGTGCATGCATTAGTTCGTTGGAGGCATTTCTTATTAGGTCATCATTTCGAACTTCATACTGATCACCGTAGTTTGCAATACATTTTTACGCAACCTAACTCGAATTCTAGGTAGAGACGGTGGATGGAGTTCTTGTGTGAGTACAATTTTGAAGTGAGATATGTTCAAGGAAAAGAAAATGTAGTGGTTGATGCTCTTAGTCATCGTCGACATGAGATCTCAGCTACTACTCTTGAATTAGATTTGAGAGGTCAAATATTAGCTGCACTTCCTACTGATAGATTGTATCAAGAAGTGAGGTCAGAGATTGAATCTGGTAGACCTTTAGAAGGCCAATTTGTAGGGTATGTCCTAGAATCAGATGGTATATTATGGCATTTAGGTCATATTTTCGTACCTCATTTCAAAGGTCTTCGTACATTAATTATGACTGAAGCTCATCGAGCTCCATATTCAGCTCATCCAGGAGTTAAGAAAATGCATGCCGATCTTCGGCAATTGTATTTCTGGCCTGGTATGAAATGTGATATTGCTAATTATGTATCCAGATGTCTTGAATGTCAGCGAGTTAAAGTTGAACATCAACATCCTGCTGGATTATTGCAGCCACATCTCATTCCCGAATGGAAATGGGACATTATATTAGTTGACTTTATTGTACGGTTACCTACGTCAGCACGTCGACATGATGCCATTATGGTAACTATTGACCGATTGACTAAAGTAGCTCATTTTTCACCAGTACGTTCATCATATAATGCTTCATCCATAGCTAGGATATTCATGGAGGACATCATTAGATTACATGGGATTCCTCATAGGATTATATCGGATAGAGATCCTGTATTTACTTCAGCCCTATGGACTTCATTACAACATGCTCTAGGTACAAAGTTGAACTTTAGTTTAGTGTATCATCCTCAAACTGATGGACAAATGGAAAGAGTTAACCAAATATTAGAGGATATGCTTAGGATGTACATAATGGATCAACAGTCTTGTTGGGAGGATTATCTATATTTAATAGAATTCGCTTACAATAATAGATATCAAAGTTCCATAGGTATGCCACCGTTTGAAGCATTATATGGTCGTCCTTGTTGAACTCCACTAAGTTGGGATCGACTAGAGGATAGATTGTTACTTAGACCTAAGATGCTTCAAGACATGGAGCAACAGGTTGAACATATTAGAGAACATTTGATAGTAGCTCAAGATAGGCAAAATAAATATGCTGATGCACATACGATAGACCGAAGTTTACTGTTGGTGATAGAGTGTTTCTTCAAGTGCGACCGCGAAAGAGTCCAATCTATTATGGAAAAGGCTCTAAGCTTGTGCCTCCTTTCATTGGGCCATTTGAGATCTTAGAGAGAATCGGTCCTGTGGCGTATCAACTCGCCTTACCACCCAGTTTGTCTTGTATTCATGATGTTTTTCATGTATCAGTTCTTAGACCATATCATCCTGACATATCTCATGTACTTGATTGGAATGTGTTACAGGTAGAGGACATGCAGCTGGCTTTGGATCCCATGGCCATTCTATAGCACTAGACACTCGGTCTCAGGGGTCGAGATGTTGATAAGGTGAGGGTCCAATGGGATCCTAGCCATGAGGCTTCTGCTACTTGGGAGGATGCGACACGCATGACGGAACTTTATCCCTATCTGTTCCCAAGATTTCAGGAGCAAGCTTGATCCTAGGGGAGGAGGATGTAGTACCCCTCCATTTATGCTTATGCTTTCTACTGTTACGTTTTCACACTGTTAGACTATGATACCTTGTTGGATATTTTGATCGCTGGTTTTGAGTGACAATGGATTTATTCTGTGACATGATGATACATTGTTTGGTGATTATTGATTTTAGACATGTTTTGAGATAGTGTAGATGTTTACTTTCAGATGATTTTTTCTATGTACATGTTTATGATGGACTAACAATTATTTATTTTGTCAGTTTGTTGTGATGTGTATTGGTGTGGAGAATGGAATCGCATCACTCGCTTGCTAGTGCCCTGTGATATTCGTGATTTTCTCCGCACGGTGTGCCTGTACAATGGTTTATATATATATGCATGTTATTACTTGGTTGTAGGAATTGCAGGTACATGACACTGACTCCACCTGGGTACTTAGGTCTGAAAGTGTCAAGACTCAACGGATATGTTGATCAGGAGATAGTAGTTTGGTTCACCCTAGTCTAGTCTTTAACCCGATCACTGTACATTGTCAGCTTTAGTTGAGTTATAGGTTGTCTTGCATTTTTCTATTTTGATAAATTGTTTGAAAGGTAAATTTGGTTAATTTTAAAGTTAGTTTATTGTGCTTTAAATTATTGTTATTTAAATTAATTTTTAATATTGAAGAAATTAGTTATATGTTATTTAATTAATTAGTTAGTTTATTTGGTTAAATGGTTTGATCTTAAAGATTAAACTTATTTAATTTAATTAATTAATTAATTAAATTAAATTATTAAGTGTGTAAATAGTTTTATTTGAAGATTAAATATTATTTTTGGAAATGGCATTTGAATTGTAAATTAAATTTGTATTTGAAAATTAGAAAATTAAATAAAAATAAATGCATGTGGTTTGAATATTGGATGTAAATTTAAATTAAATTAATTAATTGCGTGCAATTGAAATGGGCAAGATTGCCGAGAAGTGGTGGAGAAAATATTTTGCAACCACTTCTCGACATTTGTGTCAATGCATTAATTGATTATGGTTGAGGAAATTTTTTTACGGATGTAATAATGGAGCTGGGAAATCACAGAGGTTATCCTATCATTCACAGGAAAATATTTGGTGCTCTATAAAAATCCTTGGTATATGCTTTTTGGTACTTTTGTGCAAACTTGTGGAAAATCTCTAGTTGCAATTTGGGCTTTGTTCTCGGGAAAAGCTTTGAAAGGCTATAGGCTACAATAGAGGAATTCTTCTCCAGATTGTTTTCAAAAGCTTTGGGAAATTAGGTATTCATCTTGTGGTTTTAATTTGGTGATATTGAAAAGATTATCTGTGAAAGAAAATTTCAATTTATTGGAAATCCCTGTACTATTCGGGAAAATTGTTTACTGTATCCTTCTTTTGTGAGGATTTGTTATTTTCAGAAAATCTCTGTAGCTTATTCTCTATAAAAGGAAATTGAAACCTTTGGGGTAATTTAGGATTTGAATGAAAAATACTATGCGTATTTCCCCAATTTCCCCTACAGAAACAATGTTGAAATTATTTATTCTTCCAGAATGAAACCCTATGAATTTGTATATATATATATATATATATATATATATATATATATATATATATATATATATATATATATATATATATATATACATATATATATACATATATATTTCATCATATACATATATATTTATAAATTGGATTGTGGAAGGAACTTATTTAAATTATTTGTTTATTTAAATTTAATGGAATCATCGTACGAGCGAAGGTAAGGGTTTTCATTTTCTGTGTTCCTTTTAAAAAATGTTATTGAATATGAAAAATTGTGAATTTTATATGCAAATTCCATTTAAATTATTTTCAATGCTATTAAAAGTTAGTATGTATTGTATTGGGGGTCGCGGGGCTACCCAACAGCCACAACCCCCATATGGGGTGACGGCTATGGAGGCAGCTGGCCCTGCCCTCACAGGCAGCGACGACTGCCACATAGCCACCTCCCCATATGGAGAGGGCTACACCTATGCCCACAGCCGCGGGCTATGTACTATGTATACACAGAGCCGAGGCTATATAAAATGTAGACTTTTGTGATAAACGCACTCTTTCGATTTCACTGTAATTTGACTTTCAAAATCTGATTTAGGGTTTTTTGTATTTTATTTAATATATTATATATATATTTGTATATATATTATATATATATATATGTGTGAATATATACCATATATATATATAATATATGTATAAATGTATGTATATATGTATATGTGTTATATATTTATATATATATCTATATATATATATATATATGCATTATGTATATATTTTTGTTATTGAGAATATTTGATTAAAGTATTAATGTGGAAAAGAATATTTGGGCAAATGAGAAATAAAATTTATTGTTATTTACATAGTTATGCATATTATGAATTCAATGAGTATATTTATTTAATGTGTAGAGAACTATTGTTTAGTAAAGGAAATATTAGAAATAAATTCTTTCTCTCTCATAATTGTTTGATTGGATTTAACATATCCCAATGATAGACTTGTATTTTTTTTAGTTGTCTTATGTTTTTTTGGGAAAAAAGGGGGGAAAGATTTATCTTTATGTGATTTTAAGTCTTCCAGTTGCAGTCTGTTTAAGGGAGTAAATTTGAATATTGTTTTATGTGTGTGAACAAGTTAGGGTAGTACACCTAATTTTGTGAATGTATTGTGATGACTATTGTGGAATATTTGGTACTGTAAGTTGAAATTGTGCACTTTGTCTACCCTAGATAGTGAACTTAGAAAACCTTTGTTATGTTTAGGGGAGTGGCTTTTTGTAAGGGTCGACACACAAAGTGGTGTTAGGGTAACTTGCAAAAAGTTAGTAAGTCAGTGAAAACTAAATGACACAATAGTTAAATTAAAACTCTTAACAAGATGATTATGCCTCGCTTATGACTCTTGAGCTACTACAGTCTTGAGTATAAGATGAGAAGGCCTGGAATGGCAAATCAATGTCTTGTTTCTTTAAAAGACATTCGATTCTGCAATGATTTACAATGGGGTTGGGTTTCGTAAGAGGTTACCAGGGTAACCCAAGGATTGGGGGTTGGAACCTAGGAAGAAACACTAGGGCAACCTTTGCAATATTGTGATGACACTCCACCTAAAATAACAGTTAACCTTGTGTATGTAGTATATTCAATTGTCAAAGAATCTGGAAGCAATGTAACCATTAGTATTGTTATGTACTTGTGTCTAGGGTTAGTATATTTTATCTAGGTAACCATATTACTATCTCCTAGCACGAGGGGTGGACCTACGGGTACCACATGGTTGGGTGGAATGTGCACCTTACTCCGTTGGGTCCCCAATTTATGATCATGGCATTGAGAGCTTCATGGATGGAGAGCTCGTACTTGGAAACTATGTGTACTATAAAATTGTAAATTGTAAATCTTGTATTTGAAAGCATCCCTCAATTGTTATGAGGTGAACAATGTAAATGTAATTGTAATTATTATTGAACTACCTCAACAGATGGATGAGTATTGTATATTTGATTAATTCCAATGTAAGGAAACAAATTTGTACTTTATTATATCTTGAATGGAGTTTCAAATGTTATGCAATGTTTATCTTTATGTTTATGTATAAATTAATATGTGCAATGCGAAATATTGAAGTCGTCTATGGAAACTCAAAGTTGTGTAATGTCTCGTAACTTAACGAATGTATGCAACTAATTAACTTAATAATTATACTTTAAAATATATATATATATATATATATATATATATATATATATATATATATATATATATATATTTCACTTTTATACACTATTGCAACATTCCTTAGGTTATTATGACAGGGCATTATACTAGATAGGTTCAAATGGATCCTTAAATCTTAGAACAACTTTTAGATGTTTTTTATTTTTCTTGTTTTGAGTGGATTGAGTAAAATGAAATAACTTTAAGTTGAATAAGAATAAAATAAAAAAGTAAATACTTGATTTTATCTTAGTTTTCCATACAACCATCATGCATGAATTTTAGTTCACTTTCTCCATGCTGCATGTAAAGAATTTCTTCAACTTTTGAGAGCTGCAACCTGATATTTTACATTGAATACCAACTCATATTGCTTCATCATTATTTTTTTTGCACTAACTAGCCATCAATAATGCCAAAGTATTTGCTACAAGCTTTTAGAGAAGCAACTTGCATAGAAAATTACATGCTTACATCCTACGAGAAGGGAAAATAGCATTTGCAAAACACTTATTTGAAAAAATAAATTCTACCCTAACCTACTCTACTTAATGATGTAGAGAGGTTACACATAACCATTAACTGGTTCTACAAAATATCTTCCCTTTCTCAATGTATGTTTCCATGCATTAAATTTTTTGAGAGAAGACAATGAAAAGAAGATGAAAAAAGTTTTGAAACTCAATGCTTTACCCTCCCTTTTAGTGGAAACCTTCTTCATGAGTTTTGATTCTAGAAAATACATGGGCTAATTGGAGAGATCTTGCAATCTTTGCTTTTAATTTACTACATTCATGACTGGAAACAACTCCTTGTTCTTTAAATCTTTGATTGGGCAACCTTCCTTTGACTTCAAAAATTTGATTGGGCAACCATTCTTGGTTTTTAAAGGTCTCCAAATAAGTCTCTTCCTTGCAATATTTTGTAATGAAGATAAGATCTCTTTATTGTATTATGCACCTCTTGCAAGCAACAATCCATCAATTCTTGTTTTAAAGAAATATCTATTGATAAGACTTGGAGTGATGGTCCTCCAACTAAGGATATTTTGAAATAGATAGGGGGGTTTCTCTTTAGAGCTAGTATTTGGGGGGGGGGAGTTTTAGAGATGAATATTTCTTGAGGAACTTCTAAATCTAAAAGGTTTTCAAACTAATTTTCTCCCTTCCCTAATGATAGCTATTGCCATAAATGTGCCAAAAATTATGGGGTCATTGCAATCCTCATCATTTAATTTATCAATACAAGATGGTGTCCATGGTTGTATGCAAGAGAGAAAGTAGAAAACTTGTTTGATAATCAATTCTACTTGCAGAAATAAATCCTATTTGCATGAAAGGGAACTAATATCAAATCCTATTTGCATGAAAAGGAAATAATATAAGGAACACTTGTATGAATTGAAAATATGGAAACTACTTCACAATTTCTAGAAATGAAAAGATTTATTGGATTCAAATTTAATCTAGAAATCTAGATTTACATTGCTGGTAAACTGAAACTAGATCTATCCTATTTCCTTAGGTTGAAATAAGCCTTTCTAATCCCCTTATTTTGATAAAATTATTACATTGTATTTATATAATTCATATTCTATATCTATCCAACCAATCCACTAAGAATGTGGATCCAAGATCCTATTTTTGAGGAGCCGTTTACAAAACTTTAAGAAAATTGAAGTTGTTGTCCTCCATCACACCACTTTTGTCTGTCATTTTATGACACGTACTACTCCTTCCATGCTACAAATCATGCTAAATTCTCAAAAAGGTTTTTAAATCTTCAAATATACTTTCTAGATCATTTTTAATTTTTCAATTTCATTAAGATACGAGGGAGATATTGATGTTTTACTGAGACTATGTTTTTGACAATTTTTGAGTGCCTGATTTTTAGAAAGTCTTCAAGTTTGAATGTGAATGAAGGAATTATTCTTCAATTCAGTCAACCAAATCATTGATCCTTAGCATGAACAACATGCTATAATCATGCAACAACATTTGAGTGATGTGGTAACTTGAGTTATCTTTGGTGGAAGAAGGAAGCATGAAAATTAATAACTGTGAGAGATCTTTGAACTCAACATGAAACAAATACTCATCCCATTAATTTAGGAATGATTTATACTCCATGATTTTTCATGAATGTAGGAGTGTTCTAGAAGTCTCCTCTATCTTCTCATTACTTCTTCAAAGACTTCTAAAGCTTTCAGGAGTTAATTGATTCAAGTGTCTAGAGCTCTCTTCTGTAAGTGGCTATGAAGCTTCTTCTTACCATGACTTATTTAATAACTCATTTATCTACATTATATCATATTAGAAACTTAATGGATACATATTAGAAGAAATTTGGATCACATTTAATTACTAAAATTAAATCAAACATTTATTTTATATTCTACTTTAAACAAGCTAAGGAACTTTCAATCATTACTCAAATCCACTTTAACACTAATGCATTAAGAAGAAATAGATGATTTTCTTTGCTAAAATGTGAGGAAAATTATGTCTCATCACAACATAAGATAGAGGAAGTCTACTCCTTATAACCCATAGGAAAATGGTCAAGTTGAGGTGACCAACAGACAAATTGAAGCTATTTTGACCAAAATTGTAGCTGTCCAGAAAAAGGACTAGGAAAATAGATTACCAGAAGTTGTTTGGGCCTACAAAACTATTTGGAAAAAAAAAATGTAGGCTTCACTCCATTTGAGTTGTTTTATGGAAAAAAATCCATAATTCCCATTGAATTCAAGCATAATACTCTTAGGACTATAATAGATTTGGGGATGGATATCTCTGAGGCACAAAGAGAAAGAATCCTACAACTGAATGCTTTGGATGAGATGAGGAGAGTAGCCTTGCATCATATGGAGGTATTGTAGAATCATAGAATTAGGTTGCATGATAAATTTTTCAAGGACAAGAAATTCCAACCAAGAGACTAGGCATTTCTTTATGATTCTAGATATGAAGACAATGCAGGAAAATTATAGACAAGGTGGCTAGTACCATATGAGGTTGTTGAAGTATTCCCTAATAGTGTTGTTTAGCTCACTACTATTGACCTAGTTAGATTCAAGGTGCTTTTCAATGGTAATATCCTCAAATTGTATCACAAGTTAGCTTCTATGGAGGATTTCCTACAATAATTCATTCAGCATGTTGCACTTGAGCTTCCTACAGTTGAAGGAAGTGGAACTAGTGTCCCTCCTTCTGGCTAATTAAGGAATGCACTTTTCATAATAAAGGCTTCCACTTCCGTGGGATTCCATTTCCACTTTTTTTTCTCTTCCATCAAATCACTTCATTCTACTCCACCTAATTTTCATTAATTTCTCAACTTATTTCCTAAAAAGGCAAATGGTACTTTCTCCACAATCTTTGCAATGAATCTTCCACACATTCAGGTATGTGTGAATTATTTGTTATATCTTAATTGTATTTTAGTGCACTCATCTAGCTATTGTACATTAATGTGGGCATTCACGATAGCATACCATTATACCCTACCCCTATCAAATCATCATTTTGCATGTGAGGACACATAAAAATGTTTAGGTTGGGGGAGGAGGAAAAATATGTGAATACTTTTCCCACATGTTAGTCCATGCTTGTGTGAGGTGGTAGAAAATTCCACTGCCATTTCTCTCCATTATAGCTTCCCTTTATTATTCCCTCCTTTCCATTATTGACCTTGTAATAATATCAAGTTGCAAATAAAAGGTAAAACAAAAAAATTTAGTCGACATTGGCATTGGAAATTTAGCAAGTGTTGTAGGAAGGTGAATTTGGTTTTCAAATGAGAATTGCAAGGGAGGAAACCACAGTGTGATTTTTTTATTGAAGACAATGGGGGGTGGGTTAATTTTAAATCAACCCATGGTGCATGATGTATTACTATAGGATGCACCCTATCTAGCTGAATTCATGAATTGTGGCTGGTTAGATTATTTCATGAAGCTAAATGGTTTTGAGGAAGGCATTGCACTAGAATTTTCCTCGAAATTGTTTGAAGGGAAATCCACGGTAAAAGGGTTGGAGGTATATGGTACTGAAGAAAGAATAGAAAAAGTTACAAGGTTACATGCTAACAGTGAAGATTACCCTGCTTCTAGAGACACCAAGTCAGCTAGGGCCAAATTTATAAAACCAAGTAACCCTCCATTGAGCATAGATAAACAAGGGGTGAAGATAATCTCTCTGCTTGAGCCATGGAAGAAAATATATGTTTATGTCATAAAATATATCACCTGTGAAGGACACCAATGAAATCTACATTCTGTACATTTTAAACTCTTGAATCACAAGAGGCACATGAGGAGGATGAATGTGTTTAGTGTGCTATCCAACCTTCTTTCAATCAAGATGACTGAGACACAAAAAGGTAGGGAAAATTCCATTTCTCGCCATTTTTTGATTAAATTGCTAGTTGAGAAGTGTCTAGATGATGTATTCAGAGTGCCCAAGGAAAAATTCATAAAAATTGATCAAATTAGACCTAAGAAATTGCAACCTAGGGTTTTACCTCAACCCTATAGACCTGGTGGGAGTTTTAGCACAACTAAAGCCACTGTTGGTACTTCAATCTCTAGTGCAAGACCTAGTGCAAACCCTCCTCTAGTAGAAGAAACCATAGAAATTAGCTCTTTTCGAATAGAGCACTCAAACAAAGAAAGTTCTCTAGATTTTGATGATGATGTTCCACTTGGAATCCTAATGAAAACTAGGGCACAAAAAAGAGAGGCATAAATGACAAATGGAAAAGCCAAAAAGCAGCCGGGAGAAAAAGAAGTACCAAACTCTAAGAAGCAAAAGGATGACACTATTCATCGTAAAGCCAATGAAAAATATGATAGCCCTCCCAAAAAATCAAGACCTATCAAGCCAGTCTTTGGTATGCCTCCCTAGGAAATCCCTAAGTCTAGAGAAATATCACAGGAGAACATAAAAGCTCCAATGGGGTAGGTGAATATTGAGGAAGAGGATGTATTTAGGACAACAGGCATAACATTGGTAGATCTTGCTAACATTGCAAAACAAGTGGAGAATCGAAGGTATGAGGAAAATTAGGATTTCCCACAACAAGAGTTCTTGTAGTTACAACAAAAAAAGAACAATCAGTACCCCTGCAGCCTAAATTGACAGGACAACCTAAATCATTGTAATTAGTACTATATCGAGAGCAAGGGTCAGTGCTAGGGAAAATGCTAGTAGGAATACATAAACTACTTGATTTCTCAATGCACATGTTAGCTATGCATTTATAGAAAGAAATGAAAAGAAGAGAAGAAGAATGGAAGGAGGAGAAGCACAAATTGAAGAAGGAAATTCAAAAATAAAGATGAGGAGATTGAAGACAACGATGCAAAATTTGCCACCTTGAAGAAGAACATGGATGATATGGCAGCCTTGGTACCACAAATTTTAGAGTGTAGGACCCCTCGAATGGTCTATGATCTACACTTGAAGGAGAAATATCTTTCTTTTAAGCTAGCCAAAATTGTCTCAGGTTTGAACCCTTCTATTGAGACCCCTATTGAATTTTTCAATGCTTATCGAATTGCTTCCCCTTAAATGAAGAATTTTTTGTGTGAGTTTTATTTGCATAATTATTTTGTGCCTCAAGATCATGATTGGAACCCATTGTTTTATGTTGGAGATGTCCAATTAAGGGCATTTATGTCTTGGGTACAAAAATAGATTAGTTGGGGACATCAATATGGGGCTTATAAGCAATTCAAGTCCAACATCCCTTTGCCTATCAGGGCTAAATTAAGGAATCCAAGGGATATTTACAAGGAATGGCACAAAATCCTTTTCATACCTAGCTATGGTAATAGGATTATGTCATGGATAGAAGTAGTCTATAGTGAGTGTGAGGTAAAGGAAAAAGAAAAGAGGAAACCATGAAGAGATACCTCTCACAAAAATGGAACAACCCAACAGATGAGCTAAAATAGGTTGAGCCTCATTCCATCCAGAACTATGTTGTAGCATTCAAAAGAATTGATAGATATATACAAGTTGGAAGAACAAAGGGACAATTTTGGCTTCCCCTAACCTTTTAGCCACCCCTTCTGATGTGGCCCATACCAAATTTCAATTTTTACAACTATGATATTGCTATAGAGAGATAGAGATGGAGTATATTGGATAGATTGGGAGGATTCTATTGGGACCTTGATTCTTGCACAAAAAAAACTAATGTAGGGTAGTTATTAGTTGCAAATTTCAAAGCATTGACCAAGTAAAAGAACAACCCTTCCCTTGCTAGAAGACCAACAAAACCATAGGTTGGGGGGAGTGATGAGCCTAGCTTATGGTCTAGTTTTGGGTAGAACTTATGATTTATTTGCTAAAGATATCATGGACCTAGATGTTAGGTGTTGATATTTTTTATGATATTTCCTCAAAACTATAGACATTGGACTTAATCTTATTTTTGTAGATCTTTAATGACATTGGCATGTTATATGGACTATTTATACTAATTATACATGTGGTTAATGGATGTTCTTTAAGGTAGTTATAGATATGCAATTATTGTGTGTGCTAACATTGCCATGTAGATATAATTTGAGGATACTAAATTTAGAAAGACACCACCAGCTGGGCATGCAACATAACGTTCAACAAGGAAATCATTCAAAGGTTAAAGGAGGTTGATAGTAGGATATTCCCCATGCAAATCGAATGTGACTACCTTGTAGTGGAATTTAATGTTGTTCAGCAATATTTGCATTACTGTTGTACTAAATTTGCAAACACGTCTGACCATATTTCATGCATGCATAACTTCCTCTCCATTTTCTCTACTTTCCTTAAATTGGTGTCCTCCTAGTTCATGGAGTTGACCTCCTTGCTTAGTTGTTAGTATAAATAAGGATCAAATGCTCCTTTTTAGTAGGTTGCAATATTTGATATTGTACTTGCATTTTTAGCTTTTAGTGATACATTTATGCTACTCTTTTGTATTCATGTTTCCTGATGAATAAAATAAAGTTCTATGTTTGAGCATCTAAGTTTTCATTAGTAGTAGAGAATACTCATTCATGGGGGGCCACTTGGTGAGCAATCTGTCCTTAGATTAGTTTAGCCTAGTTGTTACTTTATCTTTAGTAATTAGTTAAGAATTTGGCACTGACTATTCCTGTAACTACTAGAATTCCATTTTGTGATTGTTCTTCCAGCCAAAGCACATAGAGTAGTTTTCTATTTGTTGTTCATATTTTCATTTTTGTCAAGCATTTCAAGCTTAGTATGGTTGTTGGTTAATTTTTAGTATTTATGTTATTCCTTTACAAGCAATTTACTTTCAACATTCCATCTTTCTTAGCTATAGAATGAAAATGGCTACTTTGAGTTCCTAGTGCACATACTGTGCTGACCCATTTCAAGTTCACATCCCTAGGTTGACAAGTTAAATGCACCTTCATGATGATTGAATGACTATTTAGTTTAGATGTCCAATATCTTAATCATAGTTGTAAGAGATTAGTTGTTATATCATTGTAGGAGGCCAATAGTATCCCTATCTACTTCCTCTCCTTATTCAAGATCCCTAGATATATTGCTAAGAAATATGAGGAAATTCAAAGGAATTTCCTCTGGGTGAGGACTGAGGAAAGGAAGAAATTTTCTTTGGTTAAATGAGACAAAGTCTGTCAACCTAAAAATTGTGGTGGGCTTGTGATAAGTATTTTTCTAATACCAATAAGGTTTTGATGGCCAAATTGGGCTAGGACCAATTGAGGAATAGAAAGGATTTGTGAGAGATTATGAATGCTAAGTATCTTCAAAATAGACCTTTGATTGACTATCTCTCAGAGGTTCACCTTTCAGGTTCCTTGGCTTGGAGGAGATTTTACAATCTATAGAGTTTTCTCAGGATTGGGATGAAATGGAAGATTGGTAATGGTAATAAAATAAGATTCTAGGAGGACCCCTAGTTACTTGATACCCTTATGGAAAAATCTAAATTTAGGAATCTTATGAGGCTGGCACAACAGTTCTTTGGTGTTTATATTAGTGATTACCTCCTTGGCCCACATGAAGCTAGAAAGTGGAATATTTTGGCCCTTTGTTTCCCTTTATCCCTTGAACTGAGCCTCCTTTCCAAGTCCCTACAGGAGTTGCTCTCCCTTACTAGGCTTCCTTCAACAAACATGGGGAATTAATTATTTTGGACTCATGACAAGCAGGGTGATCTTTCAATTAAATCAGCTTACAATCTACTAATGGACGAGGGTGTTGTCCTTGACCTTTGGAAGAGGGTTTGGAATGAACACATGATCCTACAAGTAAACTTCTTTTCATGGGTTACCTACCATAGCAAGATTCTTACTCAAGACAATTTGAATAAAAGGGGATTCCAAATCCTTAACAGATGCTTTTCATGCAAGTGCAATGAAGAATCGATTCCAGACCACTTGTTGTTACACTGCTCATTTGTTTTTGGTGTGTGGGAGCTAGCTTTAGAGTGTTTGGAAATTTAGCAGACTATTTGTAAGGATATTAAATCCTTTATCTTGAGCTGGACTGGACCCTTCATCCACCCCTTACCTTGAGAAATTTGGAACTAGGTTCCCCCCATTATCTGCTAGTGCTTATGGAAAGAGAGAAACAATAAGATTTTTAAGAACATTGAGATGAGTCTGAAGGAGGTTTTTGGTATTGGTTCTCAGCTCATTGCCAAAAAAAATTTGCTTTTCAAAGGGAAAACCCCATATAAAGGTCCGATTGAGATAGACATTATTATGGCCAAAGCTTGGCATCAAAACTTGGATGCCAACTCTTATGACAACTCTAGATCCCTAGCTAGAAGAGACACTATCTGGAAGTCTTCAAACAGTGGTTGGTATAAACTTAATTTTGATGGTGTGGCCAAAGGCAACCTGGGTAGAGCTAGCATAGGAGGTCTTATCATAGATTGCAAGGAAATTTTTTTGGTTGGTTACTTTGGGGGGATTGGAATCCAATATTCTATGATTGCAGAAGCTAGAGCATTGCTAAAGGGAATCCAGTTAGCTATTACTATGGGGATTGAGAACCTTCATATTGAAAATGATTCTAAGTCTATTATTGATGTTGCTAACTTTGGCAGATTACTGGGGTGGAGTACTAAAGAAATTTTATTAGACATAAGGCTCTTCATGTCTAAGTTGAATTTGAAGATTTATTACCACATTTACCAAGAGGGAAATCAAGTGATTGATGCTTTAGAAAACTTTGGCACACATTGGAAAATATCAAAGTGTCGGTGTAATTTGGGGCACCTACCACTAGGTATTCATGGTTTAATCCTAAAGGAGAAAATTTGTTACTTGATCCATGATAATAAATAATCATGCATTTTTATTGGCTTTATGGGGGTTCCACATTCTTGTCTTATGGGCTATGTGGATGGGTGTAAATGTTGAGGTTTCCTACAAGTGGAAAATTTTAAATAATGGGGCAAAGTCCATTTTTAAAAAGGTCATCATGAGGAATTATGGCAGGTACTTTGTGATTAAGGCCAAGTTGGGTTGTACCTTATGTAATATCCTTTTGGGGATTACGCTAAGCTATCATATATCCGTGAAGTTTTTTTATTTTAATTTTGATGTGACTAATAATTATGAGATAGAGCTTCTAATTGGTTCTATCTTTTTCCACTATTTTTTCTCCTCTTCTAAAGGTCGAGATCTTAGGTGTATCTAAATTTGGCCCTATGACCATCTTTCCTTAGTTTCTATGTAATAACAAGCTGGAAATAAAACCTTCCATTCCCATCATGTCTTATTTACCTAGCCACAAGTGTTTGAAGATTTTCATTTATGAGTTCACTAAGATTTCCTTTAGGGATTTATCTCCTCAAGTGTGTGATCTGTACATTGCTTTGATTGCCTAAAGTTGCATTTTTTTCTTAAAATATTAAGTGTGTGGGTGACCTTTCACTTAACCAATTTCTCTAGCCTTTTTCCCTCATAGGTTTTCAAGTTATTCTGTGTGTAGAGAGGCATTATGGGTGGCAATATGGTGTGAACAGAGCTCGAAATTGCAGAGAATTCCAAAATTATCCATTGGTGTGGAACATATGTGTTGAAGATAGTTTGGCTCCATTGATGGAGAGTCTTGTTGGTCATGACCATAATTTATCTACACAGTTTGCTAACTCCTAGAAAAATAGAAGAGTGACCATGGGCGATATTTCCTTTGAAGTCAAGGTTTGAGAGAGAGGCTCTCCCAAAGCCTTGGGACCAAGTCTACCTTTTCCTAATGAAGTACATGACCTTGGAAGGTAGATACAAAACCTACTATTTCTATCACCTACCTCTTTTAAATCACCTTTGACACAAAAATTTGTTAAGTTTTCCTTTTCTCCTTAACACTTTACAGAGCTCTGTTGAAAAATGCATTGAGGCTGCTAGCCTAAACCCTTAGGATACTCCTCCCCTACCACTCCACCAAGGATTTATTATGCGGCTCTACCACTTCCATCTTGCATTATGCCTACCTAAACCCATTTATGTTGTCTGTGTTGATTGAATTGAATCTCCTATTGTGTCTAATATATCCCCAATTGAGTCTAAAGGTCCCATTAGGAAAACCCATCTAGTTTCTACTGAAACTCATAAGCCTAAACTTGTTGCTAAGAAGCTTAAGGGGAATGCGGGAATTTCCTAGAGTAGTGTAGTCACTAGTCTCTGTGAGCTCAAGTTGACCCCTGCCAAGACTGTTAGCAAACCTACCCCAAAGAAAAAAAGTTAAGGATGATGTGAAGGGTTAGATGGAGCCTCCAACTAGGGATAGTAGAGGTAAAAATGTTGTGGGTAGGGACTCTAAGGGGGACACGGGGGTTGTGGCTATGGTGGTGAATGGTGGCGATACCATTATCAAGAGGTCTAGTAGGCTAGCTAAGAATAACAAGAAATTATAGGTTAATGAAATGTCCCTATGGAAGAGTAGCGGTCTAATAGAAAAGATTACAGGGATGAGGAGGAGTCTGGGGAAGAGTATGAGGAGTATGTTGTAGGGCCCCACACCATTTCTGATATTAGAAATGTGCATAAGGAGAACTCGAATTCCTAGTCCTTGGAACCTTTGGAAATGGAGCATGTTGATACTGTGAAGGTTGCAGATTATGGGGAGGAGCTCCATGTGTTGCAAGAAATAATGGAAAAGATGGATAAGAAATTCAGTGGCCTGACTTGTTTCACTGTCAAGCTAGTCCACTGTGTTATCAACACCCTTTCTGTTGTGATTAAGGATGAAATGGACAAGAAGAATGATAAAAAGGTCCAAGAATGGGCTAGGGGTGATATTGTTAATCTCCTTTCTAAGAACTAGAAAAATGCCAGTTAGTCTACAGTTGTTACAATATTTGTCTATCTATTGTTGATCCCCTATGTTTGTTTTTGGCTTAGTCTTTGATGTTTTTTGGACTTGATCTTTTTTGGCTCTAGTGGCTCTATGTGTAAAGGTACAACACCCTTTAAATACTACTTACCATATCAAAACAAATATTATAAAATGATATATATTACTATTATAAATTAGAATACTATATTATGTTTCCTTCAAAATTTCATATATATAGTAAAACTATAAAAAGTTGATGATAATGCATGCTTTTAAAGTTTACATAAAAAAAACATCTTAAATATAATATTACAATTAAAAAAAAAATCTAAATTGATATTAAAAAAATATTCAAGATTATCTTGTCTAAAATAAGGAAATTTTTGCAATATGTAAATTGCTTTAAAATATGATTTAAAAGTATAAATCTATTGCTAAATACTTTACTTTGAGGCGGGTTAGTAGATTTCAATTTAAATGGGAGGAATAAAAATGTACACATACTCATTGATGTGAGTGTAAGAAGCCTCTCGACTTAATATAATCAAGCCTCCAAAAGAGAGGTGGACATCACTCAGAAGAAGAACTTGGTTTGATAACCCTTAATGTGCCTATTGAGCTAGCACACATTCACATCCTTGTTTGGTCAAGTTAAGTCAAGTTCGTTTGAGAAAGTGTAAGTAATCTTAAGTCATGGTTTGGGATGTTTTGGTTTATGGTTTTGGTATTTGATTGTCCTTGATTGAGAATATATGATTGATTCTTTATGTTAAATGAAATTTTTTCTTCATGTGTTTATATTTATAAGGCATCAGGAAAATTCACTATCAACAATTCACTGACAACAATTTGCCATAGGAAAATTCACTTCCATTAAAAATTCACCTCAAGGAAAATTCACCACCAAGAATTCACTATCATGAATAATTAATCACAAACTTTTAATGTGATGAATTTTCCACTGCAATGAATTGTTGGTGGTGAATTCTCCTTGAGGTGAATTTTTCATAGTGGTGAATTTTCCCGCAATGAATTTTTTTCGGTGGTGAATTGCTAGTAATGAATTTTCCTAGAGCCTATTTTTATATTAATTGATGAGTATACACATAGAATGTATATATGTATATATGTACATGTTTATGATAACACATAAATGTGAGTATATACATGCATGTGTATACGTAAGTAGACGTATCTCTGCATACTCATGAATAGATATATTGTATGCATGAGAATATCAATTGGACATATGCTATATATATATGCATTTTGTATATATACCAATCGATAAATATGTAAATATATGTGTATATTTCAAATGGATACTTAAATAATGAATAGTTTTATGATATATATTATAATGATATCATTATAATTAATATATATATATATATATATATATATATCAAATGTATTTCAAATTTTTGACAAAATAAACATAACACATATGTAGCATGAGCCTTGTAAAGGTAATCAGCTTAAATATAAGGCAACACTATATTATCATTGAGTAGTGCATATAAAGTGCATGAATGCATTTAAAACTAGTGTGTAAGATAAGAGTAATTCAATGCATAAGTTAGTAGTGTATGCTATATGCAAACTGAATAATAGTTTTTGAAGTTTATAAAGTGGATGACCAATGTCATACTAAAACATTTCAGTATGTTTAAGTTGCTAATAATACAAACCTACATGCCAACATGCTAATGCGTAAATAGGTATCACTATGATAGGAAGAATAAAGTAAATAAAAGTCTAATCTAATGATTAGTTGAAAATAAGCATGCAGACTTTGTCAAAGCCAAAGCTAGTTGAAGCTCATGAAGGTATTTGACTTTCATAACAACTAGGAAACCTATGCATATGCATTGTCATGTTTTGACTCAGTAAAAGAGTCATTGTTGTTACTTGAAAAGGGGCAACTCATTCATTTTAAGAATATAGAACCATTTGGACTATTTATATGTTGCATATTATGATTTTAAAGCATCTTCATTTCATTCTAAATAGTTGAGTCAATGCATTGTTAGTTTTTTGTTATAGTGGTGGTAGAAAGGAGAGAAAAGGTTGTGGATTTAGTAGCTTGTTTTTAGCATTGGGTTGCTCAAATTTAAGTATAAATAGAGGAAAATTCTCTACCTTTTATTACACTCGTTCATTTTGATTTCTTCTTTTGTAATTATACTTTAGTTTTTTGTGCAGGTGTGTTTTTGAGAGCTTAGTGAGAAAGAGAGTATGTTTTGTGAATTTTCATTTTTGAGAGTTTTTGTGAGAGTTTAGAATTGAAGATAGGTTGAGATTAGAGTGAACAATAAGCATGATTGTGGAAGTTGAGCTTGGGAAGAAGTATTTTTATTTAGAGCTATAATTCCAGGCATGTTGATTTTTATTACTCTATTCCTTTTTTGTTGAAATGTTATTGTCTATGGGTGCCATTTTTTATAGAAAGGATAATTTAAATTCATGTTAATCTTTCTTGTATGAACTTAGTTTATTTCTTATTTTGGATAAGATAGATTGATTTTTGGAAGAGTCTTGTCTTGGTGAAACCCATTGTTTAACACATAGATATATACTCTATATTGGATTTTGTGTGGTTATGTTGCTATTGGTTACTATACTTAGTTTGTCAAGATTATGTGTATGTTGCACGAATTGTGAAGTATGAGTTATGTTATTGTCTTGAATTACTTTAAAGGAAATTTTGGTTTGAACATGGGTGGTTAACTTGGTTATTCCTAGGGTTAGAATAATCCATGAAAAAGGAAGTAACTGAGTTGGTCACTTAGTATGTGTGCATGTATGGTTATCTTAGTTAAACCTGAGGTTAGAATAATATATGGGAAAGGAGTAACCTAGTTAGTCAATTCTTTATGTCATCACGTTTTAGATTGAATGTATTTTTTGATTGAAAAGAGTATTAATGGTCAAATACCAAATCAAGCTAAGGGTGGATGAACATATGACCTACACTCAAAGTACTGGGTGTTGAATTCTTTGGCCAAAGTAGTGTGTATCCATTATTTACACTGTTAGTTCACTATGATCCACATTTGCATACTAGGCAGGGAATGTCATACATGTAGGTTGTAGCCAATGTATGGTAGCTCAAGATATGTAAGACACAACACCATGCGAGCAGGAAGGCTAGTATTATGAGGTTACATAGACCAATCTCCTCATTGAAGGATAGGTCCATATTACTAGTTACGTAGATGTGCAGGGGACTGCAATAAGTCTGTGATTGGCAGAAAAGCGCTTGAGTGATGCTCTCCCTCATATAGTTGGTAGTTGGGATTTGAGGAGGAAAGCACCAGTTTTGGGGACACCTAGAATGTATGCACTAGTAATGGGGACATATAGCACCTATGCCAACATTGGAGACATCTAGATCATTATATTTTGTTTTTATCATTAAGTGTATGTAATCTATGCATGTAATTATGTTTCTCTATCTTTATTGAGACTTTGTAAATGAAAAATGTTATCATGAAATTATGTAATGTGAAATCATTAATTGGGAATATGTAATGAATCTTTTCAATGTAATGGGAAAGTTTGAAATAAGATTGTTTCAAATGTGCATCTTTATATTGAAATAGAAAAGAAAATTTTTATTGCTTATTGTTGGTATCTAAAACTATTTAGTTGTGGGTTAAACATAGTAAAAATCAATGGGTAGAACAATGGGCATGTTACACTACCTCTTTCCCCCTCTTCTCTCTTTTCCTCCTCTACCTATCTCTCACCCTCTCCCCCCTTCTCTTCCTCTCCCACTTCTTCTATATATCTTCATGTCTCCCTCCCTCTCAATCTCATTATTTTCTTTATCTTTATCTCTTTATCTACCTTTATCTCTCTATCTATTTTTCTCCCTTCTCCTCTCTCATTTTATCTTCCTCTCCACCTTCTTTCTCTATACATGTCTCCCTCTCTATCCATCCATCACTCACTCCCTCCCTCTCCCTCTCTCTACCTCTCTCTATATATCACTTCCCATCTCTATCTTTATCTATCTCTTCCTCTCAAATTATCTCCTTGTCTCTCCCTCTATATATATATATATATCTTCCATCTCATCTCACTGTCTCCTCTCTCTTTATCTCCCTATCCTCTCCATATTCATCTCTCCCTATTACAAACATAACAAGAGCGTGTTGTTAATGGAATTTTATTATCTTCCTAATTTAGAGGTCCTACCAATTGAGCTCATGCATTAGACAAATGCATGCAAAAAAAAAAACCAAAATCTTTACTAGTTGAATTTCCACACCTCTTCGGCATACCCATTGCACATGAAGGTATGATTGCTAGTATATGGGTTTTTAACATGTATGCCATATCAACTTGCTTCTTTAGTTAAACAACAAACATTTGTCAAAATAATGTTCAATCAAGCTATTAGAGATTATGACAAATATTTTGGAAAATAAACCATATTAATGACATCCACTAATTCAAATATACTTTTTCTACAAATTCCCTCAATAAATAGGCCTTAGGTTTGTATTATTCATAGTTGAAGATTAATTTAGAGGCAGCTCAAAGATTTGTGCAGGTAGACATGCTAATAGAAAGAGTGTCTAGGATGGCTTATGTATGGTGTTAGAATGTTGTGATTTTCTAGTTTTTAATGTATTATAAAAGATAAACTATCAATCTTGTGGGTTGTTGTGTTGTCTAACATTGTGAAGGACTATTATGAGTGTAGATATGGATTGTGACAAATGCAAGAAAGTTTCCTTGCAATCTGTCACAAAAATTAATCTCTTTTAACTTGTTTAGATCTTCATATATAAAAATTCAAAAATATGGAAGATGAAAACATATGAATTCTCCCTTTAGATAATGTTTGATCTATTATCAAAATGAAATTGAAGTTTCCTTTTCCATTTTCACAAACATATATGTATTTTTCAATACTTTTATTAAACATTAGATTAATAATATAAAATATAAAAGGATAAAAGACAACACATTAAACAAAGAAAAAAAGAATAAAATAAAATATAGATTTTGTCTTATATTTAATTTATTTTTTATTAAATAAAAGATAAAAAAAAAAGGTCCCTTCCTTTAAAAAAAGTCTAAAGGAGTCAGAACTGAAATTAGACATAAAATCAACACAAAATCTCATTAAATTCTTGTTTCTAATATTTAAGAATATTTAATAATAAAATTATTGTTAAATGAAGGAATTGTGCTTTATATTCCACTTATACTTATTATTCTTTCCAAATGAGTTTATATTTTAGATTATTGTTGGAATCAAGGAACATTGAGAGGGGGGTGAATTAGTGTTCTACAAAATTTAACTTTATTAACTTGATCTTTAAACCACTTATACCAATGAACCAAAAGAAAGATGCAAGAAAAAAAGGAAATCAGCCACAAAACAATAAGATGAGGATTTTACGTGGAAACCCTATTAGGTGAAAAACCACGGTGGAGGTTAATCCACAATATGATTATATTGAAAATAAGTGTTTACAAATGGGGAATGCACATGCATTCAGACACACTACCTAGAGCTCACTGCTCAAATACAAAAAGTCTTACTACCCAAAAGAAGACTCATTGTCTTATAGTTTCATTTACATAAACAACTAGAGTGGATGAACTATGAGATATAATATTCTAATCCATTACTATTGTCTTGTTAAGCACATTGATTGTATTCTTTGCATTTTGTCTGATTTTGTTCTTGAAGCTTTGTCTTCTTTAATTCAAATCACCAATATTTATTCTAATCAAATGAAACTATGCAAAAATTATCAATATTCCTTTTTAATCTCACATCATATGTATCATATATCAAAATGATATGAATAATTGATTATATATATCTGCAACTAGAGATTACATCAACTGCATGCTAGCTTTAACAAAATATGAAACATGTACAAACCGTTAACCCAATCCATAAATAATTATCAATGTGAATCAAACAATGTCATCTAGAACATAGTAAGTACCCAAAACAACATGCGTATAACATGAAACACCTTAAACAATTATGCTTCAAATATCCACAACATGCTACACTCATCTAGTTAGCCTTTCTACACTATTAGACTAAAAATTGATAAACTAGATCTTCTAAATTGCACGCCAATCAATATGAGGCCCTATGATTCAAAGATAATATATTTCATACATAAAAAGACCTTCTGTGAGATGCAAAACACAAAATGATAATAGTAAATTACATATGAATCAATGTACACAACTCTCTCGGATGCCCTATTTTAGCTTAGACAATTAACACATATCTTCAATCTGACTTCTGGTATAAGAAAATAATGAGGTGTGGATATGATTACTAACTAGGGTTTCCATCAATGACAACACAAAATGACTTATGCATTGTCTCTTTCCAAAAATCTCCCTCTTTGGTATTGATGGAAACACTTAGTAAAAAATGACTAAGTGTTCGAATCAGTACCAACTTGAATACACTACAGTCCAAAAAACTTCAAAGCTATTTTTAATGAAAACTCCCCCTGAGATGAATATGACATTTTTCACTATCCCACACTCCCCTTTGACATCAATATAAAAGACAAGAATCCACATACCAAAAATCATACAAAATTTCTATGAACATGCTTTTCTAACTTATATGGACTTGAATATATCTTCAAAATTGTTCTTCAATAGGCTTAAACTAGTGTCCCAACCCTTTTTGAGACTCTCCAAAATAGTCATGTGACCAAAGAATAGGTAGGCTTGCATCTCTACTAACTCAAGATTTTTTGGATCACTGACAACCATAGCATCCTATGCTTCCTTCAATGCACTAAGCATCGTCTCCATTTTAGGACAAATTAGTCCTCTGAGCTCACCTATCTTTTCAAAAAAAAAAAAAAAAATTCATGCTTCAAAATTTTATTTTTTTCACGTAGGGATATGACTTGATCTTCTTGCTTACCAACAAAAACAGTTAGAGGATCAAAGGTTTGAGAAATATCTACTAACTGTTTCTCATATTCCTTAATTTTCTTCTTAATGACCTTAGTAAATTTTGACAAGGACAAGCATGCCTTGTAGATATTTCCACTCTTAGATAATGCACCTTGAATGTTATTTTCACAAGTAGCTAATAAGAATTTATCATTAGCAATCATACACTTCAATCTACTAAACCTGTTGGCATCAAATTCTTTCTAGACCTTATCCTCGACTAACTTTTCAAGAGACTCAAAGTGAGTACTTACAAATTTGATAAGTTTCTTCAACTGAATAGAGGGAGAATCGAATGAGTCCTTGGCATGTGTGGGCATGATCTTCTCCAAGATATCAGATGCTAGAATTAGCAGCTCGATGTCTTCAATGTGAGATTTCAATATCTCCTCCCTTTCCTTGGCCTGAGCAAATGATGCTACCTTCATCTTTTGAATAGAGGATAGAGTGGCCAAGTTGATGGGACCTTCAACCAATTAAGGGTCAAACTCCTCCTATTGTTCTTCTAAAATATTCTTTCCTACCTTTGCAGTGTCTCTTGCTTCCATGGAAACCTCCTTTTCCTTGGCCTTCTTTTCTTCATAGATAGATTCTTTCTTGACTTTCAGAATCTCTATTTCTTCAACTAAAATATCTTAAGGAGATTCAGCCTCCATGGTAATTTTAGTATATTACATACCTAGTGGATTCTGAGTGTCCTCAATTGTGTCTTATTTCACTTCAAATATATTAGCCTGAACATCTTGAACTTTTGGATAAAATGGAACACCTTCATCATGAGTTTCTTTAGAGACAATGCTATATATTTGTTCTTCAACAAAACTACCTTCATAATTTTCTCAGTGTCTTTTTGTACTTCCTTAGTCTGCTTGATCAATCATAAGCTTATTCACCCTTGATTTTCTCCTAAAATCCTTTTTAGCATCATTGAGTATTTTCTTCATTTCTTCTATTAACACTACCAGACATAGATTAGCAAGTATGTGTTCTCTCATTCATTCATCTCCAACTCTTGCATTTACTCTCCCCATTTCTAAGACTTAATATAACCCTTTAGGTAACTTTGATATTATTTCTATGAGATTCATATTTAAAAATTCAAATATTTTATTGTGTCTTCTTCAAGATTTCTCTAACCGGAACTATCAAAAGTTTCATACCATTTAGAAAGTGGTTTGAGATTACCATCCTCAATTAATACTTTTTCCACTTCTTCTATAGTCATACCTGATCTATCAGTTTTCACCTTTTTCTTTACTTTCTCTTCACCGAAGGGCTTTTCCTTAGAGACTTTTGATGCCTTTTTTCCCTTATGCTTGATTTCTCTTACTTCATTTGATTTAGTTTATTTATCATCTTCAACAAAAACATAGACTCTTGTGCTTTTATCCTTCTTCCTCTTTCCTTCTCTTTTGGATGTCTTGACTTGAGCTTTTACTAGGCTTGATTTCTTTGTAGGACTAGATGAGGGTGTAGAGCTCCTTGTAGATCTAGATCTAGTAGATGATGTTGCCAGAATAGATGACTCAATTATAGTAGGCTTCCCTTCTTCAACTTGTTCTCTTTTCTTCCTAGCTTCCCTTATTGCTTCAATTGATATGTTGATGCTTTCTGCAAAATCTTCAACTTCCTTTCTCACCTTCTAGACTATCATAGGCTTCTTCAGTTCTGTATGCACTTGCATATTCTTCTCTTCAAAGGTACCAAACCTTTATTTTGTCAGATCCTAAGCTTTGCTCAATAAGTGTGGGGCATACAACTCCAAAATGTGTTATTCAACCTCATATCCCGTATGCATTATCCAAACACTTCTAGGTTCTACTGCTTCCATCAAACACTGATCAATGTCAACCATGAAGAAAATAGTGTCCTTATATTTTTCTACAATAGATTTAGGAATCCTTTCCCTAGCTTGTATTTCACTCTAAAATATTTTGAAGTAACCCTAGATAGTAGTTTTCCTTGCTTTGTTATCACCAACTCTATATAAAATGTCTCTAATTTGAATAGCTACCAATCTGTCACCTTCACATTGCACTTTACCAACTCCCAAAACCTCATTCATGAAGTAGAAGAATAGACATAACAAAAAAATTTCATACTTGAAAGAGTTCTTCTTGTCCTTGATTTTACCATGATTTTCAATTAATTGGCTCCTAAGTAACTCACATAAGTCATATTATACATTTTCCTTGATCATTTGATAATTTTCATAGTTTGCAGTACTAGAAATAGAGTTATCCCAGTTGGAGTGACATATTTTATATCCAATAACCATAGAATCAAATCTTACATCCAATTCAATGATTTCATTAATTGTTATGTCTCTTGTATTGAAAGTCAAATCGGTTGCCTCAATGATTGTTTGGTTCTTCATAGATTTCAATGTGGGAAACCCACCATATGAATTCAAACCAATAACAATTCTTATAGGTTCTCTTGTGATCTTGAAAGGTTGATTTAACCACATAAACTTGACATGCATTCGACTTAGTATGTACTGAACCAATTCATTTTCATCGAACATAGGAAATTTCATAATTTGTGTGAACTTCTCCTCCAAAGTTTTAAATTCAGGCCTTACACAAATATCTTCTCCCACAATGTGATTTGTGTATAAATTTAACAACTCGGAGCTTCCTAATTCCTCAACATTCACATCAATATATTCCCCAATATATCCAATATGCAAAAGACCATACGAAACAAAATAAAGTGCACCTAATAGTTTTGTCTCAATGGATTTGACTGAGTGCCATTTGAATTTTGGGTAGGGTATATCCTTAATATCAACTACTAATAGAGCAACCATTTCTAGAAATTTCAAGTTCACAAGTTTTGTAGATAAATGCCTTTTTCCAAATTAGGGTTTGATCATTGAATCACCTTTAGACTTCTATCTTTCCAAAATTCACTTGTAGAGATCTACAAACTTCTTCTTCTCAAAATGCAATGTGATGAATCAGGAATAGAAGTAACGTTTTATCATTCACACACCTAAATTTTTATCACAATAAATGCTTTTTCCATAGGTCTTCTTGATACCATATTTTCATATTCTATGAAAGACAATTCTTCTGTAGACCTTCGATTTTGCATAAATTTCCTCCACAAGTGTTCCCAAAACATTTCTATATCACTAATGCAATTGTTGTAATTTTCCACATTCCGGTACTAGCTACCAGCAGGGGTAAAATATTTTCTTGAGAGTTTCCCCTAGGCCAGAGGCCTCAAACTCATTCCTGGAGGAATTTCTAGCACCAGATTCTTGTGTGAATTCATTTCCTGCATCAGAAGCACTCTTCTTCACCCATGTCTTCTTCATTTTATTTCTTATCTCATCCGTAGTAACTTTTCCTTTTCCCTTATTCTCCTTTTGCATATTTTTCTCTTTGTTTACTAGACCCTTCCCGCTTCTACAGAATCTTACAATGTGATTAGATTTGTTACAATTATAGCACACCACATTTCTTTGTCCAAACCAGTTATTCCATTGATTTTCTCTTAATCTACACTAGTTAGCAATATGGCCAAATCTATTGTAGGCATAACATCTAACATTTATATTCAAAAATTTGTTTGTCATATTTTTGCATTCAATTGACTTATAGCCATACTTATTGCAATTGAAACACTGACTGGAGAATGATGGACCACTTGAATTCATTCTACTTCTACATTGAGCAGCCATATGACAAAATTTATTGCAAACAAAATAGTATCCATTGAAATTTTGAGCATTGGGTTGTCTTACCAGATACCTTCTAGCTTTGTTCATCTAATTTCCTTGCCTAAATTTCCTTTGACTAGGTCTAGAGCTTTCTCCTTTCACATATCCAAGACCTTGCTTATCACTTCCAATCTTCTAACTTTGAATCAATTCATCAAGCTTACCTGAACTAATCTTGAACTTCTCCTTGTGTTCATTTGCAGTAGCAAGTTCATCCCTAAGAATAACAATCTATCTTTCAAGCTCTTCTTCATTGTTTTTGAATTGTTGCAATTCAAGCTCTAGCTAATGGAATCCATCATTAATTCTGCTACATTCTTTAATTTTTTCTTTCAAGGACTAAGGTTCTCTTCATTCTTCTTTTTCTCTTCAATTTCCTCGGTCATCCTTATCACAATAGATCCATCACATGCTTTAGAACACCATTATCTTTGGTGATCTTTTCACATTCTTCTATCTTTTTCCTTCAAGGCCTGACTTAGGTAATCATCTTCCATGCTTTTACTCTTTTTCTACTCGAGGTGATCACATACATCCTTTCTCTTTCCCCTAGACTTATTGATTTTATCTTTCAATAATTGAATGAATTTCCAAGCATTCATGAGGCTTGCTTACAATTCCTAGACTTCAGATTTGGACTAACCAAGATCATTTAGTGCCACCAAATTTTTTTTTATGAATACTATTAGAATCCATTAAATCACCTTCTTGGATATTCCCCAAGCTATTAAAATTCTTTTGAGGAACTAGGCTATGATACTAATTGTTGGAATCAAGTAACATTGAGAGGAGGGGTTAATCAGTGTTTTGAAGAATTTAACCAAAAGAAAGATTCAAGAACACAAGGCAATCAACCACAACACCATAATACAAGGATTTTTACATTGAAACCTTGTTAGGGGAAAAACCATGATGGAGTTTAATCCACAATATGAGTATACTCAAAATAAGTGTTTACAAATGGGGAATGCACATGCATTTAGGCACACTTCCTAAAGCTCACTGCTCAAATACAAAAAGGATTACTACCCAAAAGAAGACTTATTGTCTTAAAATCACATTTACATAAACAACTATATTGGATAAACTATGAGATAACATTTGCTAATGCTTGACTATAGTTCTAGTTTAGCACATTGATCACATTATTCACATTCTATTTGATTCTTCTCTTGAAGCTTTGTTTTCTTTAATTTGAATCACTAATATTTGTTTTGCTTAAATGAAACTACACACAATTGATTTATATTCCTTTTCAATCAAGTGAATCATATGCATCATATATCAAAATGATATGAATAATCGATTATATATATCCATGAATAGAGATTACGTCAATTACATGTTAGCTTTAACAAAATATGAAACATGTACAAACTACCGGCCCAATTCATGAATACTTATCAATGAGAATAAAAAAATGGTGGCAAAAACATAGTAATGACCCAAAACAACATGTATCAAAAATGAAACACCTTAAACAATTATGCCACAAATATCCACAACATGCTACACTCATCTAGTCAGCATTTTTGCACTGTTAGACTAAAAATCAATAAGTTATCAGATCTTCTAACTTGCACACCGATAAATGTGAGACCCCATGATTCAAAGATAAGATAGTTCATACATCAAAATACCTTCCCTGACATCCTCAACACAAAATGATAACAGGAAATTACATATGAATCAATGTACACAGCTCTGTCAGATGCCTTGCTTTAGCTTAGACAGTTAAGACATATCTTTAATCTGACTTCTAGTATAAGCAAATATTGAGGTGCAGATATGATTACTAACTAGAATTTCCATCAATGAAAACACCAAATGACTTGTGTAGTGTCTCTTTCCAACAAGTGCATCTTAGATTTAATTGCTAGAGTGGAGGTGATTATATTGGAACTCCAACATGAAAACAAACTGTATTTTATCTTCTACTTTGTTTAATCTTATATTACAATCAATTTTCAAAGAGAAAAGGAAGATTGCACAATCTTCTTATATCCAAATGAGGTTGAGATCTAGGTTTTTGTATTATTTATTTACTTTTAGATGTTTTTGTCTTTCAACTATACCAAGTTTCATAATTTTAAAATATGTGGTTTTGAAATCAATTGATTATTAATTTCATTGAAATTACACTTCAATAAAAATTCTCCTTAATTCTAATTTAATCTTACATCATACAATTTATGAAAAGTATATTAATATTGATGTTGAAAGGGAAGGATCTCTCATCTTCATTTTGTTTGAGTTACATATTTTAAATCCTTCCATTCTTATTTATTTTTGTTTTGTCAGTAATTGTTGAAATACATTATAGATCTAAAAGAAAAATATTTTTTCTGTGTTACTAATGTATGATAGGTAAACAAAAGGATATACTTAAAAAAAAATTCATTCAAGTTAACCTTTATTTTCTTGTCCTTTTTCTCTTAAATGTTTTGAGTGTTAATCTTAATATTTATTTCCCAAGTGTTTGAATAAACTATCATTTAACAAAAAGGGAAGGTTGTTTCATCTTCCACCATTTGTTAGAGCAAGGATCTCCATTCTGCCATTTATAATATGATATTAACTTCATCACCAAAATGAGATTGACCTGTATGAATCAATCTTTTTTGTTTAGATTTTGTATGATTTAAGTAATGGGGTGCACTCGGTGAAGTATAATGTCTTACATAAACCCAACTTTGGACTAGTGGATGGGAAGTATCTTTCATTTTGTATGAAGTAAATGTTTACTCTGCATTATGAGATGCTCTGATGTTTTAATGGAGTACTAATGTCATTAAATAGAATTTTTAGAAAATGTTTAATTGTACTTTTGAAAAGAATCCAATGTTGCATTATGTGTTAATGGAGTAGTGATATGTCATTATATAGAACTTTCAGAAAGAAAAGTTATTTCCACTTTTGAGAAGAATCCATTATTGTTGAATTTTGAATATCCATCTAACATTTACTAAGCATTGACGACACTAAGACTTGTGATTGGGGAAAAAAGATAATGTGGAATGTGACTATGCACAAAAAAATTACTAGTCCTTACAACACTACAAACTATGACTGGTGAAAAATATTAGTTTGTTTCTTATATTGAATTAAGTATAAAATATAGAGAATGTCTACTAATATTAGTTAAAAATGGAATTTTAATTTCTATTGGTAGGGGAATATGAGATTTCTGCTAAAAAACATTAGAGTTCTTTGGAAAAAAATAAGTTTTAAGTGTCATAGTTATCAATGTAATGAATTAAGCACTTTTAATATAAACCATCTTATTAATTCTTAGTCTATAATTTAGAATAAATAAATAAAATTAATTTGAGCACGTGATTTTAACTATTCAAACACACCTCACACACAAGACCAAGATGGAATTGATTAAATGTTAAAAAATTTATCATTCTTTATTGAAAGCAATTTATACAAGTATTTAACTTCTACAATTTTACAATAAATCCATAAGGGGTTGTTTTTTGAGCCTTTATATACCATATTTTTTGTATATCAATACAATCATTTCAAATAAAATATAAAACATGTAATCCAATGTATGCATCTAAATAATATCATAAAATTCATACTCTAAATGAGTATAAGAATTTCGGGTCTGTCAAGCTATGTGGAGAGAGAGCATCATCCAAACGCTTTACCTTCAACCATATATTGATGATCCTACCCCTTCGTTTATGCTTATGCTTTATGTTGATACTTTTTCATACTGTTAGACCTATGATGTTTTGATGGATACTTTGATCGCTAGTTTTGAGCGATGGTGGATTGTTCTGTGACATGATGTTACTTGTTTGGTGATTATTGTTTTAAGATATGATATGATTTAGCATAGATGTTTACTTTTTGCTGTTCATTGATATGTACATGCTTTTGATGGACTAACAACATTAATTGAGTCAGTTTTCTGTGAAGTGTATTGGTGTGGAGAATAGAATCATATCACTCGCTTGCGAGTGCCCTGCGATATCTGTGATTTTCTCCACACGGTGTGTCTGTTTAATGCTTTATATATATATATATACATGTATGCACGTTATTTGCTTGGTTGCAGGAATTACAGGTACATGACACCGACTCCACCTGTGTAATCAGGTCTGAGCATGTCAAGACTCAACGGAAATGTTGAACGGGAGATAGTAGTTAGGTTTATCCTAGTCCAGTCTTTAACCTTAGTCTTAGTACATTGTCAGTTTTCAATTTTGAGTTATAGGTTGTATTGTATTTTCTATTGGTTAAATTGTTTTAAAAAGGTAAATATTGGTTAATTTTAATGTTAGTTATTGTGCTTTATTTATTGTTATCTAATTAATATTTAAATGTGATTGAAGTTTACTTACTTGATAAGTTAATTCATTAATTAGCTGGGCTACTGTCTAGTCATGTTGGGATTCCTCAAATCCCATATTATTTATTTCAACCCTCACTTCAAACTCTCTCATTTTCATCTTAACCCAAATGTCTTTAAATTCAAGGGTTTTGATAAATTCATCATCTTCCAAGAACCTATGAGCTGCAACTACCTTGTCATCCTCATGCATTCTCTTTCTCCTTGTACCTCAATATCATCTCTAGCTTTAGGCTTGTGGTCTTCAATTTCAAGAATAGGTTGGTCCACTTCAACATCATCCTTGAAATGCCTTAACACATTAACTGCTTCTTTTGCATCTCCAACCTCCTCACTTATTTCATAGGAAACAAGTGGCTCTATCTCTTGTGTCTTTTGGTTTTTAGAAGGTGGTTGTTCAGGAGGTGATCCTAAAGAAGTATGAAATACTAAAATAGTATCTGGATTTTCTTCTATAATTACAATACCACTTAGTCTTTTGGGACACAATTTGGCAAGTCTCCATGTATCTTTTGTAGTCTTATATAATTCATGAAACTTATCAATTATCATATCAATCCTCTTGACAACATCTTCTTCCTCTATGAAATAACCTAAGAAATCATTGTGCTTCATCTTTCTTTCTCCCTCAAGCCTTTTCATAAGTTCCCATTTTCTCCTCCTATCATATACATGTTGAGGAGTGAAACAATTTCTAATTACATCTTCTTCATAGTCAATTTGGTGAGTAACCATAACCTTGGTAAGGATGGTGTGTCTAACAAAATTCATGTGACCCTTATGGTCAAAAGCTCTTTCCTTTCTAGATTGTAAAGAGTACCTCAATTTTAGATAATTCTACAACTCTTCAAGTGTATTAGATCCCATTGATAGTTCCTAACATGTCAAATTGGGTAGAAATGTACCCTTCCTTTATTTACTCATGACATCCTTTTCCATCCATAGAATCATCCACATGAACTCTAAAAAGTCTAATCTAAGGGGGAAAAACTTTGGCAGTAATGTGGTACATGTGGGCATCCATAAATCCTAATTATTTTGGTATCTAGTAGAAACAACCAATCATCAAAGTTATGACTATGGCCTTGCTTAGGTTTAAAAGAAAAAGGTCTTAACAATTATAGCGCAAGTGTGTGTAATCTTGGTGGTTGGTGGCCAAGAACTCTCATAATTTTGTACACTAAGTCATCATTGAATATCACATAATTTGAATTCTTAGATCTGATGTCCCATTTATAACACCATAGATGCATTGGCAACAAATTCCCCTGCTTGTCAATTTGACCCAAAAACATCCTTTTGGTCCATTTATCTTTATTCTAGTAGAATATCAAGTGGCATAGCAAAGAATATTTCTTGAATGTTATGGGGGGTCTATTTTCCCCGACTTGTAGAAATGCTTCATGTAATACTTTCTCAAGATATGAGGAAAAACCATATTTAATGTTTGTCTTAGGATTTTGGATCCTCATAGCCATCATCATTAAACTAACTCGCATTCACTTTTCTACATCTATCCCAAGTACTTGATAGAGAGAAGAGTAGTTTTTTCTTGGCATAGAATTGGAAATCTAAGAGTTCAAATGGTTTAGTAGTAGAAGGGACATAGGAATCACCCTGTTGTTCAAACTCCTATTCATGTAAATGGGGACTTCATCACTTCTATGGATTTTCCTCAATCTAGTAAATTCTTCTTTACTTCTTTGCAAATAAATTTTAGTTAGGGCTTGTTTGTTTAGGTCAAAACATTCAATGATGGCCGCTTTAGTCAACACAACATATGGTGAACCATCTAGCAATCTCATAGATCTAGTAGTACAATGATAACTCTAAGAGAATACTCTAATGAACTCTATAGCTATAAAAACATTTGGGACAATTAACTTAGCCAAATCTAATGCCCATGGATTTGACACCAAAATCTTTCCCTCCCTTTTGTCATAAAAGTACCAAAACAATTTCTGATAAGCGCAAGAAGTTGAGTCCATGAAACATGGAAGTTTTTTCCTTGGCCGAAAATACGCAATCGACCTTGAAAAAATAGGATCTTGGTTTTCAAAAATGAGATCTCGATTATTAAAAAATGGGATCCTATTTAGGTTTGAGATCTCGAGCCTAAATTCTAAACAAGATCCCATTTTTTAAAATTCAAGCTCTTGTTTACTAAATAATCCCAAACCGATAGATATGAAACATGATCCCATCTTCAAGTTGTATTTATTTATTTTTTAAATGAAACTCATCCATTAGCAGCTTGGGATCCCGATTTAATAGAGACAACAATGATGATGACAATGACCACCAACCTCCAGGTACAACTCCACTTATTTTATCTATGTTTTTTTAGTTTTTTTTAATTTATAAGACTAAAGTAATATTTGGCATGATATTTTTTAGTTTATTTAGCATTTTAAGTATTTCATTTTAGGTGAATAGGAGAATTGATAATTTGTAGAGTTAGAAGAAAAATGAAATAAAACCTTGTGAAAAAAAAATCATCCTTGAAATCATCTAAAGAACATATCTAAAAGACAATGTTTATCTTTTAAAAGGCCTAATTTTTCAGTCAAACAAAAATTGCATTTTGAGACAAATTGAAAGAAAAATTACATTATTGAGAAACCTAAATTTGGAAATGAAACCAAAAAATGCATTAGAAAACCTAAATTGAAACAAAAAAATTGCATTGAAACAATTTGAAATGAAACAAAAAAAATGCATTGAAAATCCTAATTTTTTCTTGAAACCCTAAATTCAATTCAAACAAAAAAATTTGCTAATTTACCCTAAATTGTAATCAAACAAATTATTTTGCATTCAAATGAAAACCTTGATTTCAAGCTCAAGAATATTTGATAATGAAAAAAATTGATTTGCATTGCTTAAATGTTTTAAATTGAATGTATTTGTAGTGTAAATTAGGGTCCTTGATATTTACAATGAAATGGGATTTTATCAATATTATACATTTAAATGTGTATTTATCAAGAGACATAATCAATTAAATGTTATGAACATAGATATAATTAGAATAAAAAACAATATGTTCCAAACATCTTAGAATTAAAAAATATTGGGTATGTTCATAAGGCAGGAATACCATAAGTGTGATCATCTAGGTTTCTCTCATTAAGCATCATAATAAGGGAAATCATTGAAATGTAAAGCACAATCATAGGTGATAAGAGAATTATCAAAGCTTGTCACACCAATAGTCATAGTATAATCAACATCATTATTACTAAAGGTATCCATATTAAGAGATGAAATATTTATGAAACTCATGGTTAAGTTAGAGAATCTACAATAGAAGGGAAAATAATAATAAGTTCCATGGAAGACATTAAATCGTATCTAATATCAAAGAGTGCATTAATGGAACATGTGCCACTATGCTTATGGTAAAAGGATGCGATTTTATCAAGTATTCATGGATCAAATAAAAAATAATGTAAATACATCAAAATAATTGACGTAAGAATGAATGGAGACAAGGGAAAAAAGGTTGAGTGGAATCCATGATATATAAAATTACAACCACTATATATAAAGGAGGGCAGTTAAATGAGTTTCAAATCTAAAATTATATGATAAATATAAAAAAAAATGGATTTGAAATTAGAGACACAAGATATGTTGAAAACACTACAATAATTAAGGAATTATAGGTGAAGGGAAGGATTACTTGTGGGACTAGTGAATCATTACAATTGATAAATTTTCAATGTTTGTTTACAAATTTAGTTATCAAATTCCTAAATCCTTGTACAATCCATTTCCAATTGTCACTTAATTAGATAATATGTGTGTTCATTTCTATTTTATGTTTTTATCTCTCTTAGTCATGCCTTGTTTTCATTTCTTGTTTGCATGTGTTGTCTCTTTTCTTTCAACAATCTTAACTCTCTTTCTAGTCAATTAGTTGTTAATTAGGCTTCTAGTTTAGTCTAAAACCTCAATTTGCACTAGTTACCTAGACACTAAAAGAATCTAAGGGTATGTGTAGGATCATCATGGGAAAAATAGGCCCTTAAGTGGCAAAAAATTTAGAAAAATCAGAGTTAGGTAACTTGACATAAAAATTTGAATAAGTTATCTATATTATTTCAAAAATATGTAAGAATAGAATCTATAAAAAATTGAATGTAGTTCTAAATTGCTATGTTTTTTTTTTTTTTAAATCTATTTGGTGAAAATTTGAAATTTCAATGTATTAGTACTTAAATTTAGGAAAACATAGAGTAGGTGTTTTTGACCCACTATCACAATAAAATGATAATATTTTTTTTAATACTATTTTAGACATAAGTAGAGGACTCATTTCTAGATGTGATGCATATTTTTTGTAATTTATTTTCCAAGTAAATAATTAATTATTAATTTTCATTACAACTTTTAAAAAATATAAAAACTTCGTATGTTTGACCACCTTAACCTAGTCAAAACATCATAAAATTCAATTTTTTTTTTAATCCTATAGTATCTGAAGAGAAAGCATGTTTTAGATTCAAAAAAATGTGATACCATTTGAAAGCTATAGATTTTTTCAATCAGCCTATCAATAGGGACTTTAGTCATAATTCAAATAGAAAATGAATAATAATTATTTATTAAATTTAAAGTAAAGCATGATTTATATTGGTGGAAAGCTAAGAATATCCTTTAAAAACCCTTTTCATTTCATCAATTTTGGGTTAAAAAAAAGTTGTTAGCCACATACCCTACAAATACCCATCATATTGCCACTTTTTGGCCCATCATGATCCTACATATACCCCTAAATATTTTTCTTTTCTTTATTTTAGGTTCTTTCAATTCCAAAAAATCCAAAATAAAATAAGATTCAACATTAACTAATTTTATTATACATTTTATATCATAAAATTCATTTAAGTGGGAGATATTAATGAAAAATGTGTTAAATAAAATAATATTATATTCAATTAAAAAATATCAAGTTAAAGTATACATCAAACTCAATCTTAAGAATACATAATTATGTGTTACTATTATAGAAATAGTTAGTCTATATTCGTAAAATAAAAAATATTCATAAACTATTCTATCTATTACCCTAAACCATAAACCAATGTCTTAAGGGATCTTAATGCATTACATTTATTAAGGGGATCAAAGAAGTTCTAAATATTTGGTGAAGTTTCCCAAGGAAACCAAATTTAACAATAATAAGATCACACGATTATAACATGAATGAGATTTCATGATCTAGGTTGGTCAGTCGAAACAAGAGCTATCTCAATCAATTGTTCCACTGTAAGAAAATGTTGCTCACTAACTTGCAAGTCCATTATTCCAAGGGCCACCCAAACTTCACCCTAAGTTACCTAAACCCTAAACCCTTAATTCTAAAATCTAAACCCTAAACCCTGAATTCTGAAATCTAAACCCTATACCCTAAAGCATTCGTTTTATCTTAGGACCATAAAATGAAATTTTGTTTCCTTGGGAAACTCCACAAAATTTAATTCCCTTAATCCAAGTCATTTTTTGATATAACCTTACTACATAGATCCCCTTAAGCCATCATATTACCCTAAACCATCATTTTGACTGAGGACCTTAATGAAATTTGTTTTCCTTGGGAAACTTCACCAAATTTTATTCACTTAAGCCATGTAATTTTGTACTAGGACCTTACTACATAGATCCCCTTAATCCATCCTATTACCCTAAATCCTAAATCCTTGACTCTAAACTGTAAACTGTAAAGCATTCACAAATTGTCCTATATTAATAGTTAATTATTTTTTCATTCAAGTAACATGCCTTAGAAATAAATGAGGCTTACATATTTTATCATTTGTATTCAATTAGTCCATTTATATTGAATGATTTAAGGGTATTTCCTAAACATGTATCTTACATTTTAAAATTATAAATCTAATGCAAGTTCACTTATATCTTAGAGATCGCATGGATCAATTCAATAATATTTGTATTCCACCTCCATGCCCTCCATCTCCACCACCTTCACCTCCATCTCCACCCACTCCACCCACTCCACCTCATAACCCCCCACCTCCACCACCTAAACCTGATGGTGCTCACTTGCAAGTACAAATCAATGCCAATGTTAGAACCATTCAAGATCAAATCAACATTATTCAAAATGAAGAATGTATCGCACCACCTTTGAGGATGTTTACATCTAGGATGCAAAATATTAATGATGTTGTTAGGGATATGGATGGTATCTTAGATGAGCATCGATGATGGCTAGAGGAGAGGAGAAATTCTAATACTAAAAAGGAAAACACAAAGAAATGAAGAGATGCAATAGAGAGCTGCAACAATTTATAAATTAAGACAATGATCTTATAGTTATGAATTTATTAATTTGGTTCAATGGATATTTTGTGTGATGAATTTATGAATTTAGTTGGATGGATATTTTAGTGAAAAATTTATGATTTTGGATGGATGGATATTTGTAGTGACATGAATTTGTGAATTTGGTTGAATTTATGAACTTATAATGATGAATTTATAATAGTATATATTTTATGACTATCTACTAGATTATGATTTCTTCCATTGGAAAAATGTAATATATATATATGTGTTAGACATATAAGAGCTTTTTGTGAATGTTTCAAATTTATTTTTTAGTATGTACATGTATTAAAATTGCATACTTCTGGATCTTAAATTTTGAAATTTGTATGTACACATAGTTTAGTTGAATGATGTATGCATGCAAATTATGCATCGTATTTTTTATTTTAAATGTATGTACATGTTAAATTTTGAAATTTGTATGCACATGCTCAAGTTCAATCAATGTATGTATGTGTATGTATATTTATGCACATCTTATTTTAAAAAATGTGCATGTACATTTGAAATTTAACTATTTCTTGTAATTTTGTAAATTTGTATGTTAATTTTGTATAATTTAATGTAGGTGAACACTTATATCTGATATCATGGATCAATTTAACATTGATGATATCATCAATCTAGAACCTCAACAACCTCCACCTCCACCCTAGGCTCCACCTCCCCCTCCACGCCCTCCACCTCATATCCCACGTCCACCACTAACTGGATCTAATGAGGCTCACTTGTGAGCATGTATAAATGATCAAGTGGCACCCATTCAAAACCAAATCAATGCTATGCAAAATCAAGCATTGATTCCACCACATGTGAGATGTTTTACATATGTGATGTAAAAATTTATGGATTCCATTAGGACTATTGATTCTGATTTAGATAGGCATCAACGAGAGAGAGAGAGGAGATGAGACAATTTTATGTAGATAGTATCTCATATAAAAAAAAATTAGACCTAAAAATAAAAAAATCCCATTTAGCCCCTTATTTTATTGACCCTAATACATAGCAACCCATTCCTCCCAATAAATCAAGAATATCCATGAGGTGGTGTATACATCCACATATGAGTGCACATTTTTGGGATCAATGGTATATGGTATTTGATAGTCCACCACAGGCTAATCTAGAGGTCACATTATATTTTTTGAGGAAACTATATGTACAGTTTCTCATGGGGCAAAAGCCCAATTATTTTGATTTTAAATCATTTCAGGGTGTTGGTGGTAGCATGCCACAATAGAGGTTAGGGGCAACGGTTGATCCCCGTGCATGTGCAAACCCTTGTTGCTCCTCTTGGTCCCACCATTCCCACACTTGTGCATCAATGTGTGGTGGTATTGACATTAGGATTCCTCAATACGCTCGCAAGAGACCTTGATCAACATGCTTCTGTGATAGTGGGTAGGGACCATAGAGATCACAATGATGGAGGAGTGTTTTATGGAGTTGGTCCTAATACCACTCCAAGAGTGTCGAGACCACATGTATGTACTAGTTGCCATTAGTTATGCTATGGACACAATCAGGCCACACCTAGTTTGAGTTGACATGGAAATTTTGGTGGATCATTTGCTTTCCTTAGTTCATTTGTATAATTTCTTACAATAGACCATCACCCTAAGGATAGTGTGACACATGTATAAATATACATCTACATGTTGAATTTATAAGAATTTTAATGAATGTATATATCAAAGAAAAATTTACATTAAATTTTAACAACCAAACTATTTGGTGTACAAATGACACTAATGATGGGGCAATCATCCACTCTATGAGTACATATATCAACACCGATTCTAGTCGGCAACCCTTATGGGGTATTTTGATTTCAATTTTTTAAATTATATATGAAATATTTTTTAACTTGAGTTTTAAATTTATAATTCAATCATGAACATATGTTTTAAATATTTATGTTGGTTTAGGGGAGTCAATCGACTTCCACATCAATTCCACCCGAGGGGTTGTCGAACACTCCTCCACTATTGAGCGTCACAAATCAGGGGTAGGTACATTTATATTGTAAATTGTTTAACTTACATTAGTATAGTTACAACTATAAGTTTTGAATTCGTTAAATATCAAATGTGCATGTACACTTGTAAATATTATAAGCGGTAAATGTCTATGTGTATGTCTAGGTCGATATGACAATGAGAATGGGCATCGAAAAAACATTACATATTGTGGCTACTTGTGAGGCCTCTGAATTTTAGGTTGTTTAAAAAAGATTCTATACAAAATGTGTAGAGTTGAAAATATATATTTTAACCCAATTCAAGTATACATGCTTTAAATTTGATCTTTTAGGACTTTGTTAGTGCGACTTTCTACCATGACTCAGTCATAGTTACACCTCCAAGAGGACATGCAGAGCAAGCTCTAGATATCATGGTAATTTTAGTTTTTTATTATATTTAATGTCAATTACAAATTATATATTATGAATAACTTTAATTAAATTTAAAATTGAATATATATATATATATATATATATATATATATATATATATATATTTATGAGCTCATACATGTTTTAAATTATTTTTCTTTTATAGCATGAGACATCCTGTAGTTGAGCATGTATAAAAAGGTCTTGGAGTAGAGGGTGCACAACCTCAAATTACGGTATAATTTAAATATGGTAAATTATAATTTAAATTGAATTAAATCATTTTTAATTATAGACTTGCATCTAATTTCAACTTTCTTTGTCCTATTTATGTAGATTAATTTTGAGAATTTAGAGGTTGGTCTAGGTGCACTAGAGCATCCAAACCTAGATATGATGGTAATCTAATTTTATGATGAATGATAAATTAAATTGTCATTAAATCATTTTTCATCGTCTTACATATGATTTCATCTTTCTCTTATACAGAGTGTTTTAGGTCATCCACATAGTCTACATGGTGTGAAGAGGTCTCTTGATTATAGAGACAATATATGACCTAAACATGATTTTATGGGTTATATTTGATTATTTCATGAACTACATATTTAGTTTCTCATGTACTCAGTTGGACATTATATTTCATGGGTCAAGTACTTTGTTGGACTTTAGTTCATGGTTGTACTCTGATGGACTTTATTTCATGCGCTTAATATATTGGTTTCATGCACTTAATATATTGTAAATAATGGACATTATTATTGTTCAATTTTAATTTACACATGTACATTTACACATTTTATGTTCATAGTCAAGACATTAATAGAGGACATTAATGTGAAATTAAATATAAATATGAAATTAAAGTTGCAATTAATAGGACATTTTAATGTGTACTTTAAAAATTTAGTGATCCCATACATGATATCCATTATATGTACATTCAATAATTAGCGATAATTAGTCAATGAACTTATTCAATTCACATCAATCAATAATTAGTCAATAAATCATAATCTACAAACAAAAGCAATTTGTTTATATACCACAATGGATGAAATTTTAAGAAATAAACAATACCATACAAGATTAGAGAACAAAAATATTAATAAATTCTATAAACTAAACATAATACCAATCAAAATGCAACAATTTTTTCCAAAAAAATTGTTCTATAAGTATACACTATATTTCCTAGTTCTTTTATAAGATTAAATTAAAGAAATTAATTATCCAAAAATGGGCTAAAGTTTTGAAATTAAATCATGTAGTCCCATATTTACAAATCATGCAAAGTGCACTAGAGAGAAATTAAGAACATAAAAGTCCTCCTGACCTCATGTTCCACAAAAAACACTAATTTATAGGTTGTCTTAAAGGGATGTCTTAAGGGGTCCTATATATGTATTAAGGGGATAAAAGAAGAGTATAATTAAGTATAAATATTAAGTGATAAAACATGAAAACCATCATCAAATAAGTTCTCAAAATTTTCTTAAAGGATCAAAGACTTGTTATAAAAAATTTCTTAATGGGATCAAAACTTGTTATCAAAATTTACTTAAGGGGATGTCGAAAGGGGATCATCATACCTATTGAAGAATGATGGCCATCATCATCTTCTCGAGGTGCTATTAACTTATGTTTAGTCTCCACACAACAAGACAACCAATATTTTGGTTCCTCTTCATTCCCCTTAGGTGCAACAACAACATACACATGTCCTACAAACAAAATTTTATTTAATAACTTGTGTGTATCCATATAAATAATTTACTATTACAAAATAATTTAATGAAGTGAAATAAAATGAAATAAATTACCTTCTTGTGCAAGGTTTGAAACATGGTCATAGTATTCAGATGCAAACACATGATCATTTTCTTGAATAGTTCTTTCATATTGATCATGTGCTTGTGCAAGTGTCAACGATATTTGCATCCAATATTCAATCTATTCTATATTTTCACATGCTTCCCAATCTCTTGAGACACAAAAATGACAAAAACATGCAAGCTCCCTTGTCTAGATAGTCCATGTGCTTGATGTAAAACTCTTAAATGAATTCCATTTAGTAGATACATTGATTGTATCACAATAAACTATAGGTCAAATGTTATCTTCTTCAACCAACCAAAATAATCGACGAACTGCAGAGTACTCACTCAAACCAAGTGTAGATATTATTGTATTACACCAATCCACAATCCCACATGCATCTTTAAATTTTACTACATCCTTGAATTTTAAGTATTCTCTAGCAATAATTCTCTTAACACATGCACTAGCTCCATCATGTTCTCCTTTACCATGCCCAGCTTCAAAAAATATCCATATATGTTGGAAAATAAGTTCCTTGTGAACCCTACTTAACCAATAGAACATTCGAGCATTCTTGAACTACCCCATACAATTATTTGACCATGTGAGCTATTTTGTCACCTAGATTCTTCTTTCTCTTAAATTTATACAAAATATATTGAAATAGTATTGAACAAACTCTGATGAGTGTAACTAGTTGTCACTCAAATAAAAATGATACTCCTTCAAAACTTTTCTATCATCCTCTATGCTATCATTTGCATGTCTATAAACAATATGGAAAAACATAGCTACTTGTACTGAATTATAATATTGTGATTGAATTTCCTCTTGTGGAACTAGAGTATAATTTTCTGCAAAATAAACCACTAAAAGTATAGTACCAATTGGAAATGTGTTTCTACATGTGTGAAATTGGCCATCAATCCATCGAGCATGTTGATATTGCATCACATATTTTCGTACAATCTTATTCTTAAATTCTAATATGAATGTGTGTACACTAATTTTTTCTGTAACTAAATCACAGTGCTTTCCAATTTTTCCATCTTTTAGAAAATAGTTACCATTCTTAAATCATTTAACATCATAATTATTTTCCAAAATCATTATCAACACTTTCATGCATGTAAACTCTCAAGAATGAAAGATTTCCACAACTAGTGCATTGTCAAGAAATACAAGAACTTAAATAAAATATCTTTTCATTAGATCTTTCACAAAATAAACTTGATATAAACTCCCTTATTGTTTCAAGTGGCATATTAATACCACATTCCTGCATAATCATGCTAGTATGCAAAGTACAATGATTATATCAAAAAATATCATAAAAATAATGAAATTGAACATGTGTTTTACAACAACAAGATATTTGTTTCTTATTAATTTTTACATACCGTAGTTTACATTTTTCAGAAGTCCTTTGAATTATTTTAATATTACTAGGTAACACTAAATCAACACAAAATTTTCTACAAAATCTAGTTTGTGTTGTATCTAATAGGTGTTTTGGATGAGGAAAGTGAACTTTGGACCCCACCCTTAATTTTGAAACATCTCTAGCATTATATGATACCCTAGTATTATCATATCAATATTTTTCAATCAAAGATTTAATTCCAACATTCAATTTCATATCATACCTCGGGAGTGAACCACTAAAACTCCAACATTGGTAGATAGGATCATTTTCTATACTTTCTCTTCTTTTTTCTGCTCTTAGCAATGTTTTAGGATGTATTTTTAAAACTTCACTAATATTGCTTACCATTCTTTTATTCAAAGTTTATTTGTTAAGTATAATAGTTGTTATAGTGCTTCTTGCTGCATTCTTATCTTTAGATCTACTATTTTTTCCAATAGATTGAATGGCACTAGCAATAGTAGATATACCATGTTTTACTGATTGATCTTTTCTTCTTTGTTTAACAAAAATGCCTAAATTTTTTATTATTTTTCTCATTTTTTGAATTCTCATTAATTGTATCATTAGTTGACATTGAACCAAAAAAAATTTATGATAAAAAAATTGATTATATAATCTATGGGCACGTGTTCTTATTTTTCTCCAAGAAATATTACCAAGAAGATTATCCAAAACATCACTTTCAATTTAAAAATATATATAATCAAAAATATTTTCATTTTCATCTTCATTTTCATTTTCATTTTCATTTTCATCTTCATCTTCATTTTCATTTTCAATTAAAGGATTTTCATTTTTATTTTCATTAAAAGGATTTTCATTTTCAGTTTCAACAACAAAATGGTTTTCATTTTCATTTTCAACAAAAAATTATCTCAAATCTTGAACTCTATGCATATTATCAATGTCAACATTGTGATATAGAAGCCTCTTCTAAATCTCTAATAAACACTATTTCCATGAGGCTCAAAGGTGGATTTGAAGACATACTTGGACTTGTGACTATTGAAACATTCTCCATAGCATTGTAAGGGATATTTGAAGACATACTAGGAGTACTTTTTATATTCGTATTAGTTTGTACATTCCCCACTTGCAAGTTTTCTTCATCTACAACAATGGTCTCCTCAATGTTTTTATCTTCAATATTTGTGGAATTGGATGCTTCACCATCATTCATTAATTGAATTCTCATTCTTCTTTCTCATTTTCTTTGTTTCTCCTTCTCTCTCTTTGCTTTAATTTCTTTAGGGGTCAATACCTTCCTATCTTTCCTCTTATTCTGACATTGTGATCCCATGATTGAATTTTTTTGAAGTATACACAAATGAATGCCAAAAACTTGAGTCTTCTTTGTTTGTTCCTCCTTCAAACAAGTAGCATTTTTTCACAAAATTCCTCTTTTTCCTTCAAACAAGTAGCAATTGAAGAAATTTCCTCTTCCTCTTTCAAACAAGTAGCAATTGAACAAAAATCCTCATCCTCCTTCAAACAAGTAGCAATTAAACAAAAATCCTCTTCCTCCAAACAAGTAGCAATTGCATAAAATTTAATTTCCTCCATCAAACAAGTAGCTCAATCAAACAAAATTTCTCATCCTCCCTTGAAAACAAATAGGAATTCAGAAAAAATTCTCTTCGTCCTTCAAACAAATAGCAAACAAATAAAATTCCTAGATTCCTCCTTTGAAAACAAATAGAAACTGCACAAAATTTCTCTTCCTCCTTCAAAAAAGTAGCTCAATTAAACAAAAAAATTCATCCTCCTTTGAAAATAAATAGGAATTCAATAAAATTTATCTCCCTCCTTCAAACAAATAGAAAATAAATAAAATTTATCTTCCCCCTTTGAAAAGAAATAGAAATTCAACAAAATTTATCTTCCTCCTTCAAACAAGTAGCAATTAAATAAAATTCCCCTTCCTCCTTTGAAAAAAAGTAGCAATTCAAAAAAAATCCTTTGTCACAGTGTCCCAATGATGCCTCCTTTCAAAATTGAAAAAAATCCCAAATTGAAGAGCTTCAAGAAGACGAAAGGTATAAAATAGGGAATATGTTGCAGTCGATCAAAGATAATAATTATGAGACCTGAGATGCCCCTTTTTGACAGTAAAATTAAAAATAACAATCAAAAATAACTCGGGATCCTGTTTAGTAAACAAGATCCTAAGTTAAACAAATTGGGATCCCTTTTACTAAATGGGATCTCATTCCATTTTCAATGGATGGTTTTCAATGGGTAAATTACAAATGGGATCCTGTTTACTCGGATGGTTTTCAATGGGTAAATTGTAAATGGGATATCGTTTAGTAAACAAGATCCTATTTTTTAAAATTTGAAATGTAGGTCAGGTTTTTGCTTTGTTGACATGTTTGGGAAAAGGTTTGGGGATCCAAACCTAGGTCCTAGACCTAGTTTGACCTAGAAGTTAAAGGTCCTAGCAATGTCACAAAAAAGTACTAAATTTGGGCATACATCTGAAGGCTTTTTATAGAGTTTTTTGATGAAATTAAAACCCATTATAGATTAGATAGTGTAGATTCCAAGTATGTAATTTTTTAAAAATTGGATTAATTTTTTTAATTTTTCATTTAATTTTTTATTAAATAGGTCCATAAACTAAAATTATCAGGGTTTTTTAGTATTTCAATAACTTTTTATTAAATTTTTATGAACATAAAATTTTCATGAATGGATTGCACGAAAGCGTACATCAGAAAATTCTTTTCAATTTAAAAAAAATTAAAAAACCATAAGTTTAGGTCATCTTGTGTGACATACATAGCAATTTTTTAAAACACCAAATATGGCCAATAAAAAATTAACAAAAAAAATTCAATTAAAAATTACAAAAAAAATATGAAAAGTGTGCTTCAATGAGTTACAAATATTTTCCCAAAAGGATTTAGAAAAATATGATTATTTAGGTCAAAATATGGATGACATACACATGCATGGTATGGTAAAAAAAGGACTTTTAAACAATGGTTTTTAGAAACGCCTATTGAAAATTAATTTGTATCATTTGCATATTAGAATAAATTACATATTTGGAAACTAGACTCAGTACTACATGTGGATGATCAAATCTGCAAATGGTCAGAAATCTTAACACAGTAATATCATGTTTTAGTCATTTCAAACACATTAGATTCAATATCCCTATGAAATACTTAACCATGTTAGAATATGCAAAATGAAATAGAACAAGAATAGCTGATTGCAAGCATACACAAACATGATCAAAACTTTATTCCATATTGGATTGGTGCTATTGTTGAAAATAGCCCTTTCCCAATCCTTGATAGATAAGCTTAGATGATGATGATAAGATGGACAAGATTAGCTCTCCATTGAAGAGAGTGACCTTGCATGATCTTGGAGATGAAATGCTAAGATTGTGGATCAAATTGTGGGAAAAATCATTTCTCAAATGAAGAGAGTGACTTTGCATCAAGTTGTGGAGGATTTGCTTGAGGATGAAGCTTCTCATTTAAAGATTTTCAAATGCTAAGTGTGCCAAACATGGAGAATGTGGGACTAAGATTGGACCAATGAAAGAAGGACACTTGTCATCATGTGAGTGGTTGATGTATGTGCAAGATTTGGGAAGAGTGCCCATGAGAGGGAGAATTTGAATTCAAATTTTGCAATAAATGCTGAGTTTGACCCTGGAAGGGGACATGTAAGAGACATGTAAGGCCTCATAAATGCTCTGTTGGGTGTACATGTCCACTTGGGGGGAGATTCAAACTTGGAGAATATTCTCCCTTTATGCCAAGTTGAAAATAAAGATTTTGATAAATCAATTAAATGCAATTTCATGTGCAAGTGGCCAAATCTAGAGAATGCAAGTGGGTGAGATTAGCATTAGATTAGATTTAATCCTGATTTAGTTAATTAAAAGGAGGATTAGGTGATTTGACCTTTTTGCTTTAGATTTAAAGATTAAACTAAATCAAAAAGGAGATGAAAGATGATAAAGATTTAGTTAAATAAATATTTGATTTATTTAGCTAAGGGTGATAATGATAAGATTAAATTAAATAAAGTTGATGACCTTTAGAGATTGAAATTGATTTTCCTGATGAATGGATGAATGTGAATTTGATTTATGGATGAGCGGATGAACGTGAATTGAGTGCACGATGCTAATTTAACGTGTCTACACGTTGGTTCAAAGAATAAACTTGCTGCAATCGAATTTTTAAAAAAATTCTAATTTTTCGGATGCCCCAGTGAAAAGAAGTACATTGGTACATTGCCCCCTTGAGAGATCGAGCAAAAAGATTCAATTTGAGGGTCGATCTCATGATAATGAGGTTCAAAATGAATGGTTATGATGAGGTGATTTTAGGATGCTTAGAATAACAAATCTATATTATCCTAAACAACTTAAATGATAATATGATGTGATAATGGATGATGTGGATCATGTGATATGCTACGATTATGCAATGGATGATTTATGCAGATGCTTAGACTAACAGATCTATATTATCATGATGATTATGCCCGTGAGATGATATGCAGGATACTGATGTTTTATGGATGCAAGATGAATGCTTAATGGATGCATGATGGATGTATTGGTGATGATGATTAACTATTCATGATGCAATGTTAGTGCGGAAGTGAGATGATGACAAGAGGATCCAACAAGTCCATGATCTGACGAGATTAGAGATGATGATGATGATGATTCACTTATCAAGAATTGGTATTTTAAAAGGGCTACTTACCTTATGTTTGATAACACATGTAGGTACGATGCATCAAGGTATAAAGAACCAGGATGGTGTTTCAC